>CM046667.1:2455127-2470909 GCA_025594165.1 Tamias sibiricus | reverse complement strand
GCTGAGGCTGGCTTTGAACTCAAAATCCCTCGTGCCTCAGCCTCCCAAAGTTCTGGGATTACAGGCGTGCACCACCTGCGCCTGCTGGTGGAATTTTTTTTAAAAAATATAAAAAGGCGATTCGGGGGAAGATGGCCGACAGGAGGAGAGGTGCTCTCTGGACGCAGTGCTGAAGGATGCGGAGTGGGAAGTTTGAGCGCTTTGCTGGCGGTTCTATCTCAACTGAAAGGGAGCCGAGACATTCCTGCACCTCTGGACAGCGAACATACAAAGTTCTCAGGGCCACAACAACCAGGGACAGAGTCCCACGGTCCACAGCCCCGAAACAACGCTGTCCCGTGCTGCAGGCACAGGGGCCAAGACCATCTCGGCAAGGAGACGATCCACCCAGCGGCTTTGAACAGACCGGCAAGGAGGGATAAAAAGAGGCCCAGAGGCGTGGGCGGTGTCCACGTGGAACTCTTTCGCACTGCTTGCCAAGCCGACCCCCCGCACGATCTGGACCGACACAAGGGTCTGCGAGCAGCTGCTGAATGGGAGGAGAACGCCGCCATCTTTGAGAAGCGCAGTGGCTGAGCCAGACAAAGGGGAAAAGACGGAGGAGACGAACAGCTGCAGACATCCAGGGAGCCCCATCGCTTTGAAGGCAGCGCACACCTGGGTGAGACTTGGGTAACCAGCAGGGGAGGGCGTGTCTGAGGCCAGCCCAGCGGGGCCCACAAGAAGCTACAACTGTGGTGGGCGTGGGGAAAGGGTGCCTTCTGGAGGGTCCGCTTCCCGGGTCCCATTCAAATCTGTTGACACACAACCACCCTGAGCCAATCCTCCCCCTGAGTGGCCGCTGGCATAGGGTGCAGAATTGACTCGCAGACTTTCTGGACGTGATCCAATGCAGTTGGCTTAAACTGGAAAGGGGAAAAGAGAAGGGGGCTTCCCAGGGCCCGTTTTGTTTGAGACTTGGGTTTCGACTTTTTTTTTTTTTTTTTGGTTGGTCGGTCTGCTTGTGTTATTGGCTTTTGTTAGATTGTTTATTGATTGTTTATTGTTCTTTCTCTTTTTTTTGGCTTTGTTCTGTTTTGCTTTTTTTTTTTTTTGCAGTGATTGTCAGAGTGTTTGATTGTTTGCTTCTGCTCCTTTTCTCGTTCCTTCTTTTTCTTCCTTCTCACTTTGGCATCTCTTCTTTCTCCTTCATCTTTCATATTTGCACCCTGCCAGTGCATACTAAACAAAGGCAAAAACAAGCTGCACGCAGAATTTGGGATTTGTAAGAAACAGCGCAATTGAAACTGGATAGAAAAGAGGTGCTATATATAGTTTTCTCTCCATTTTCTTGATTCTCTATCTCCTCTCTCTTACACCAATTTCTACTCTTTTATCATTTTTTTTCTCTTTTCCATCTTACTTTATATATAAATTGGTCTATCCACCTAAGTGTCTACTCCATTCTCTATCTTCTCTCTTCTACTGATACTAAAACCACTTCCAGTAAACCACGTCAATAGAACTCTCCTCTCATACTTTCCAAGGAAAGAACAATTCAAGACACTTCCTTCTTCTTAAACATAATACCTCTGTATCCAATACTTGAAGCTATAAAACACCATCAGAAGCATACAGAGTAAACTGGAAATAATATCTCGGTTAACAAAATCTGTACATTGTGATCAAAATTGAATTTTCTGAATAGAAAGTGTTAGGTTTTAAAGTGTAAAGGAATTATAAGGGAGCTGATAGCTTCGTACTACAGGAACAGCATAAGGAATTAAGGTAAAATCGAAACAGTCAAGGTCCCACGGTGCAGGAAGAAAAGACACACAAGCAGCATGAAAAAACAAGGGAAGAAAGTGACACAATCAAATCAAGATTCCTCATCAGTAGATTTCATGGCAAACACAGTTGGTCAAATGCCAGAGATGGAATTTAGAAATTACATATGCCAAATGTTTATGGAACTTAAGAATGAACTCAAAAAGAGATGAGGGAGCAAGTACAGGAGGCAAAAGATCATTTTGACAAAGAACTCCAAAAACAAATACAGGAAGTAAAAGATTACTTCATAGGGAAATAGAGGCTCTAAAGAGAAACCAAATAGAAATTCCAGAAATGAAAGAAGCAATAAACCAAAATAAAAGTTCAATTGAAAGCATCTCCAACAGAGTAGACCACTTGGAGGAAAGAACCCATCAGACAATGAAGACAAAATATTTGTCCTAGAGAAGAATTTAGAACGTACAGCAAAAATCGTTGGAAATCAAGAGCATAACATCCAAGAATTATGGGACAGCATAAAAAGACCAAACTTAAGAGTGATTGGCGTAGAGGAAGGGGCAGAGTTTCAAGCCAAAGGAATGAGTAATCTATTTAATGAAATAATTACAGAAAATTTTCCAAACTTGAGGAATGAATGGGAAAACCAAGTTCAAGAGGCATACCGAACACCAAACAAACAAAATCTCAACAGATTCACACCAAGACACATTATAATGAAAATGCCTAATATACTGAGCAAGGAGAGAATACTAAAAGCCACAAGAGAAAGGAAGCAGATCACATATAGGGGGAACCAATCAGACTATGTTTCAGATTTTTTCAACCCAGACCTTAAAAGCAAGAAGATCCTGGAATAGCATATTCCAAGCTCTGAAAGAAAGGGATGTCAACCAAGATTCTTATATCCAGCAAAATTGAGCTTTAGATTCGAAGATGAAATAAAAAACCTTCCACGACAAGCAAAAGTTAAAAGATTTTACATCTCGAAAGCCAGCACTTCTGAACATCCTGGGCAACATTTTTCATGAAGAAGAAGAGAAAGATGATAATGAAAAATCAACAAAGGGAGATATTAAACTAAAGGAAATACCAAACAGAAGAGAAACCTAATCAAGCTAAAGACCATAATTTAAATAAAAATGGATGGGAATAAAAATCATATCTCAATAATAACCCTGAATGTTAATGGCCTAAACTCACCAATCAAAAGACACAGATTATCAGAATGGATTAAAAGAAACGACCCAACAATTTGCTGTCTCCAAGAAACACACCTCATAGAAAAAGACATCAACAGACTGAAAGTGAAAGGCTGGGAAAAGTCTTATCACTCACATGGCCGGCGGAAGCAAGCAGGGGTTTCCATTCTCATATCAAATAAGGTAGACTTCAAACCAAAACTAATCAAGAGGGAAAAAGATGGATATTTCTTATTACTTAAGGGAACCATTCATCAACAGGATATAACAATCATAAATCTATATGCCCCAAATAATGGAGCACCTACATTCATCAAACAAACGCTTCTCAAGTTCAAGAGTAAAATAGACCACAACACAGTTATTCTAGGGACTTCAACACACCTCTCTCTCAAAAATGGATAGATCATCCAAACAAAGGCTAAACAAAGAAACTTTAAGCCTCATTAAAACAATTAACAATTTAGATCTAACGGACATATATAGAATATTTCATCCCTCGGTAAACGAATACACTTTTTTCTCAGCAGCACATGGTTCCTTCTCCAAAATAGACCATATATTATGTCACAAGGCAACTCTCAGCAAATATAAAAAAATAGAGATACTACCCTGCATGCTATCGGACCATAAAGGGATGAAATTGGAAATCAACGACAAAACAAGGAATAAGAAAAAACTACTCCATCAACTGGAAGCTAAACAACATGCTACTGAATGAACAAGGGGTTGAAGAAGACATCAAAGAGGAGATCAAAAAATTCTTAGAGGTAAATGAGAACACAGAGACTTCATATAGAAATCTCTGGGACACTATGAAGGCAGTAGTAAGAGGAAAATTCATTGCACTGAGTTCATTCCTTAAGAGGAAAAAAACCCAACAAATAAATGACTTAACATCACACCTCAAAGCATTAGAAAAAGAAGAACAGACAAACACCAAGAGCAGTAGAAGACAGGAAATAATTAAAATCAGAGCAGAAATTAATGAAATCGAGACTAAGGAAACCATTCAAAGAATTGACAAGACTAAAAGTTGGTTCTTTGAAAAAATAAACAAAATTGACAGACCCTTAGAGGTGCTAACGAAAAGAAGAAGAGAAAAAACTCAAATTACTAACATTCGTGATGAAAAAGGGACTATCACAACAAACACCTCAGATATACAGAATATAATTAGAAATTACTTTGAAAACCTGTACTCTAATAAAATAGAAAATACTGAATGCATTGACAGATTTCTAGAGTCATATGATTTGCCTAAACTGGATGTGGAGGCTATACATAATTTAAACAGATCAATTACAAGCGAAGAAATAGAAGAAGTCATCAAAAAGCTACCAACAAGGAAAAGTCCAAGACCTGATGGGTTTACAGCCAAGTTCTATAAGACTTTCAAAGAAGAACTAATACCAATGCTCTTCAAACTATTCCAAGAAATAGAAAAATAGGGAGCTCTTCCAGACTCTTTCTATGAGGCCAATATCACATTAATTCCAAAGCCAGGCAAAGACACATCCAAAAAAGAAAACTTCAGGCCCATATCTTTAATGAACATAGATGCAAAAATCCTCAACAAAATCCTGGCAAATCGGATACAAAAACATATCAAAAAGATAGTGCACCATGATCAAGTGGGGTTTATCCCAGGGATGCAAGGCTGGTTCAACATTCGGAAATCAATAAACATAATACACCACATCAATAGACTTAAAGACAAAAATCATATGATCATCTCAATTGATGCAGAAAAAGCATTTGACAAAATACAACACCCCCTTTATGTTCAAAACACTGGAAAAACTAGGAATATCAGGAACATATCTCAACATTATAAAAGCTATATATGCAAGGCCCCGAGCTAACATTATCTTAAATGGTGAAAAATTGAAAGCATTCCCTCTAAAAACTGGAACAAGACAGGGATGCCCCCTTTCACCACCACTGCTATTTAACATAGTACTGGAAACTCTGGCCAGAGCAATTAGACAGACGGAAGAAATTAAAGGGATCCAGATAGGAAAGAAGAGCTCAAATTAGCACTATTTGCTGATGACATGATAATCTTCCTAGAAGACCCAAAAAACTCTACCAGAAAACTTTTACAACTTGTAAATGAATTTGGCAAAATTGCAGGATACAAAATCAACACACATAAGTCAAAGGCATTTTTGTACATCAACAACAAAGACTCTGAAAGGGAAATGATGAAAACTACCCCATTTACAATAGCATCAAAAAAAATAAAATACCTGGGAATCAACCTAACCAAAGAGGTGAAAGACCTGTATAACGAAAATTATAGAACACTAAAGAAAGAAATTATAGATGAACTCAGAAGATGGAAAGACCTACCTTGCTCTTGGATAGGTAGAATTAATATTGTCAAAATGTCCATACTACCAAAAGCACTATACAGATTTAATGCAATTCCAATCAAAATCCCAATGTCATTCTTCAAAGAAATAGAAATAGCAGTCATGAAATTCATCTGGAAAAATAAGAGACCCAGAATAGCCAAAGCAATCCTGAGCAAGAAAAGTGATGCAGGGGGCATCACCATACCGGACCTTAAATTATACTATAGAGCAATAGTAACAAAAACAGCATGGTATTGGCACCAAAACAGACTGGTGGACCAATGGTACAGAATTGAGGACACAGAAACTAATACATATAATTTCAGCTATCTTATATTAGACAAAGGTGCCAAAAATGTACAGTGGAGAAAGGATAGCCTCTTCAACAAATGGTGCTGGGAATACTGGAAATCCATATGCACCAAATTGAAATTAAATCCTTATCTCTTACCATGCACAAAACTCAATTCAAAATGGATCAAGGACCTAGAATTAGAACAGAGACAATACGCCTAATAGAAGAAAAAGTAAGCTCCAATTTCCAACATGTCGGATTAGGCCACAAGTTCCTTAATAAGAATCCTGTAGCGCAAGAATTACTACCAAGAATTAATGAATGGGATAGATTTAAACTAAAAAGCTTCTTCTCAGCAAAAGAAACAATCAGTGAGGTGAATAGAGAGCCAACTAATTGGGAACAAATATTTAGTACATGCACATCAGACAGAGCACTGATCTCTAGAATATATAAATAACTCAAAAAACTTTACAAAACCAAAAAAACAAATAACCCAATCAATAAATGGGGCTAAGGAATTGAGAAGACACCTCTCAGAAGAAGATACACCATTAATTAACAAATACATGAAAAAATGTTCAACATCGCTGGCAATTAGAGAAATGCAAATCAAAACTACTCTAAGATTTCACTTCACTCCAGTCAGAATGGCAGCTATCAAGAACACAAGCAACAATAAATGTTGAAAAAATATAAAAAGGCATTGACCCCTGGGCACTACTAAACCATGCAGCAACATCTCCAGCACATTTGTCATTTTGAGCAGTACTCACTAACTTTTCCAGGGCCTAGTAAGTAGCAGAGTTTATTATTTACCTTTATGAGTTTTTTCCTCAGCGTCCCCCCCCCCCCCCCTAGCTGCTGGCATTACAGCATGCTCCACTGCACCAGTGGAAATTTAGTTTTATAAAAGAATAACCTAAAGCCGAGCGTGGTGGCGCACGCCTGTAATCCCAGCACTTTGGGAGGCTGAGGCGGAGAGGATCGCAAGTTCAAAGCCAGCCTCAGCAATGGCGAGGCACTTAGCAACTCAGTGAGACACTGTCCCTAAATAAAATACAAAAAAGGGCTGGGGATGTGACCCAGTGGTCGAGCCCCCTGAGTTCAATCCCCAGTACCACCAAAAAAAAAAAAAAAAAAAAAAAAAAAAAGCAATTAAAATTTATTTATTTGCTTTAGTTGTACACAATAATGCCTAAGCAACTCTATAAGCAAAAAAAATTATAAGCCCTTATAAGAAAGATCAACACTCATACCAAAATGACACAACTGAGGAGTTGGAGTCATCACAGTTCTTCCATGAAATAGAACAGAACAGAAGTCTGGAAATATGATTCTGTCATAAAGTAGAGTGTCATTATCCCTGAAAGCCCTGAAAGTTTTATAACAGCTACATGAAGCAGTCATGAAGAATACAGTGGAGGAAAGCAAGCAAAGTGTGACCTTCACTAGCCCTTCAGACAGACCCTCTCTGGTGTAGGACAGCAGTCTGATATCTCAGTGTGAGTCCCTGGTCACCTGCTGCAAAGTGCACACAGCAGAAGTTATTCAAGTTTGGGAAATTCTTACTACAATCATCAAAGAACAATCTTAATGTCTTAAACAACCTCTCACTCTTTTTTTTTTTTTTTTTTTTTATTATTATTATTATTATTATTATTATTTTGTACTGGGGATTGAACTCAAGGGATCTCGACCACTAGGACCACATTCCCAGCCCCCCCCCCCCTTTTTTTTTTTTTTTGTATTTTATTAGAGACAGGTCTCAATGAGTTGCTTAAGTGCCTCGCCATTGATGTGGCTGGCTTTGAACACTAGATCCTCCTGCCTCAGCCTCCCAAGTGCTGGGATTACAGGCGTGCACCACCACACCCAGCTAACCTTTCACTCTTCTAAGTCAGAAGTGATCACTGTGAAAAATTAGCAGGAATTCTTTAAAAGGATTTAAGTAAACAAACAGCCTGCATCTGGCAAGAAAAGCAAATTATTGTTTACCCACTCAACCATCACCTAAACTCTGATAAACAAAGCTTCAGAGAGAGTTTCTTTTAGAAATCAGGTTTCAAAAACAGCCAGGTTCAGGAGGTTGAGACAGGAGGCTCACAAGTTCAATGCCAGCCCTACGCAAGATGGGAAAGCCTTAATTAAAATTAACAAAAATAAAAATTAGGGTGGGGGTTGCTGGGAATTTGGCTCAGTGGTTAAGCACAAATTGATTCACACCACAATATGTTCCCCCAAAGTCAATCCACCCAGGTGTTCTGAGGAAAAAAGGAATCTCACAAAGACCAGGAGGAAACTTTTCAGAGAGGACCAAGACCCACATGCTCAGAACTGGTTGCTCTCCAGGCTGGGTTCTGCAGAATAAAGTCACAGCAGGGATTTAAATAGCGACACTGTGTGTTAAAGCAGAGGCCCCAGCACAACTAACCACAAAAAAACAGAGAATGGAGCTTTTGTTGTTTTTACTGTTCTGTCCTAGCTTCTAGTGTAGGCAATTGATTGAAGCTCTCAACAAACAGAAACAGCATCATAGGAGAAAAGGGAGAAACACATTTTCATTCACTGTTCAAAAACAAATTGAAGAAATGTACAAAGAATACTGAAAAAAAACCAGAAAACACAGCATATGAATAGAAAATGAATGACTTGAGCCTGGTGCTGAGGGAGCAAACCTGTCAGACTCAAGTGGCAGGTGAGGTCCCTGCTAGGTGGAACATCCTCTCACCTGGTCATGCTCACTGAAATACTCCATTATCACTCTCCCAGCAGACCCGGACCATGACTCCAGTTTATGAAACTTTTCAGGTTTGCACATTACTTCACTAGGGTTGATGGTTCTTATTCTCTGGGAGAGGTTTTGCTCATTCACAACTGTGAGAAAATGCAAGAGTCAGGAATCTCTGCTGACATTGACCCTCAACACTACATGCCAAAGACCTACTATTCACCTGTTTCCAAGGAATTAAAACAGGGCTTGGGGAAAACTATGTCTCAAGAACTTAGCTTTTTAGATGATGCTTTTTCCAGGAGACTCCTTAGCCACAAGGCTTCCAGCTGGTCCCCTGAGAGGCTGAACCCCACACCTTTGGCTGTCCTCTAATAGGAGATGACCAAGGGCCTAAAATTCCTTGTACCATGTTGGGCACACAACAGCTGTGGGGACTTTGTGGCAGCCCCAGGAAAGAATAGTGGCTGAGGACATGGGACCCTGTGAGGTGTCCAGAAAGAACATCAGCCCAAGAAATTCTGATATGGTGTCTATACCTAAGAAAGAAAAAAAGAGAAGCACAGGATTTTTTTTTTGTTTTTTTTTTTTTTTTTTTTTTTGGTAAAGAACCTTCACAGGTGTGAACTGAAGTTCCACATCTATTTTATTAGAAGTTCCTCTACATCAAAGAACCTCAGACCACTTGACTTTGGTGTGAACTAACTACATCAAAGACCATATTGAACTAGGGTAGTAATACAGGTTTATGTGTGGAGAGCAAAAATTATCTTGGGCTATTTTAAGCCTTTTAATAGCCAAATACCTTAATTTCTGTATTAGACAAAATTTCTCAGAACTGGGGCTGGGGTTGTGGCTCAGTGGTAGAGCACTTGCCTAGCATGTGCATGGGCCCAGGTTTGATCCTAAGCACCACATACAAATAAATACATCATGTACAACTAAAGCAAATAAATAAATATGCTTAAAAAAATTTTCTCAGAACTAATAAATAAACTAGTCAGAATATATTACTAACCTTAGCAGAAATATAAGCACCATCTTCCAAAGCTAAGAATATAACAACAGAACTATAAAGAAATTTACCCCTTTTTACTGCAGCCCACCAATCTGATGACCCTACCAATAAAATTAGTTGATGTATTGATTCATATCTTTTTTTTTTTTTTTTAAATTTCATGTAGGACAGGCACAGTAGTGCACAACTGTAATTCCAGCACAACTGTAATTCCAGCAGCTTGAGGGACTGAAGTAGGAGGACTGCTAAATTCAAAGCCATACTCAGCAATTTTTTGAGGCCCTAAGGAACTTAGTGAGATCATATCTCAAAATAAAATATAAAAAGGGCTGGGGATGTGGCTCAGTCATTAAGTATCCCCTTGGTTCAATCCCTGGTATTACAAAAAAGAAGATGTAATATCTTCCAGGGTGGGATCATTCAGGGTGAGTTGAATCAATATTCTTGAGTATGGTTATTTATATTTGGATCAAAATTAACTATTTTTTCAGGTATTGTGGCCTGTGCTTTTTATCTGAGCAGCTTGAAAAGCTGAGGCAGGAGAATCACAAATTCCAAGCTAGGCTGAGCAACGTAGCCAGATCCTGTGTGAAAATAAAATTTTAAAGGGTTTGGGATGAAGGAAAGTAGAATGAATCAGACATTATTATCTTATGTGCATATATGACTACATGACCAGTGTGAATGTACATCATGTACACCCAAGGAAAGGAGAAGTTACACTTGATTTATGTATGACATGTTAAAATGCATATTACTGTCATGTATAATTAATGAAAACCATGTAAAATAAATAAATAATTTCTGAAAAAAAAAAAAAAAAAAAATAGGAGTGTGGCGCGGAGGTGCACACCTGTAATCCCAGCACTTGGGTGGCTGAAGCTGGAGGATTGCAAGTTCAAAGCCAGCCTCAGCAATGGCAAGGCAATTAGCAACTCAGGGAGACCCTGCCTCAAATAAAATTTAAAAAAAGGGGGGGGGGCTGGGGATGTGGCCCAGTGGTCAAGTGCCCCTGAGTTCAATCCCTGGTACCAAATAAACAAACAAAATTTTTAAAAAAGGGCTGAAGATATAGTACAAGGTTTAATTTCCTTAGTAGCAATAACCAACTGCCTTATTTCATTTAATGCAGTTATTCTAACCAAACACAGGATGTGTGTGAAATTATACTTTTCCCTCAAGTATGATATTCAAAAACAGAAAAAAAATGCTTTCAAAAGTGTTATTATTGGTAGGGATAGTGTCACAAGCCTGAAATCCCAGGGACTCAAAAGGCTAAGGCAGGAAGATGAAATGTTAGAGAACAGCATTCAAAACAACTAGGATAAGATCTCAAAAAATTTTAAAACATGGTGGGACTGGGCATATCACTGATAATGATCCCATAGATTATATTTCCAATTCAAAAACACAAAATTCCTTGCAGTATTTCACTAGAGGAAAAGTAAAAATTAATACACTGTGTCTATTTGAAACATAGGAGGAAGAACAAATATTTAATAATGATATGAAGTGGATTGGAAAATGGTATTTTAGAATGCAGGAGGTAACTTCAATTTTAAGGAACTACACTAGTGTTCAGAAGAAATAAACAGAGAGAAAAAATGGGTTTTTATCCTGCTTTCTACACCTTTGGAAGAGTGTATGTGGGCAATCAGCAGGGAGGGGAGAGGAAGCCAGGGACCTGAACAGCCCATCTAAAAATGGGGAGCCAGGGGACAGGTCCCAGGGCCACTTGCCAGCAGGAACTGGGCTGCATGCTCCACAGCTGACTTCAGGGATTAGACAACCAGCCCTATCTTCAGGCCCAGTGAAAAGAAGCCCAGTGCCATAGGCCAAGGAGGTCTAGGCGGTACCTTTGCATCAATTTAAGGACCCAACACCCAGTTTGCCCCGTTAAACCAGTGGAGAGAGGCTTAAGGCCAATGGCCAGTGGAGATAAGGTTGCATGCTGTGCAGCTGACTTCAAGGATCCACCACCAAACCTATCCCACAAGACCAGGTTACAGAAACCCAGGGCAACCTCCAGAGGTGACTCTGCCATGGCCCACAGCTCACCTGCATGTGGAGGCCCCAAGGCAGGTGCTGATTGCATACCTTTATCCCTGGTCACAAACTCACCATTTTTGTCTTCCATGGTGACCTGGTGTAATGTCAAAAATGTCCAGGCGCCGGTGCGTCACCAGGTGGTGCGCACGCCTATAATCCTAGCACTTGGGAGGCTGAGGCAGGAGGATCGCGAGTTCAAAGCCAGCCTCAGCAATGGCGAGGCACTTAGCAACTCAGTGAGACCCTGTCTCTAATAAAATACAAAAAAAAGGGCTGGGGATGTGGCCCAGTGGTTGAGTGCCCCTGAGTTCAATCCCTGGTACCAAAAAAAAAAAAAAAAAAAAAAAAAAAAAAAATGTCCAGGCACCTGAGATCACGAGGGACACATCTGCGGATAGTCACCTGGGTCTTCTGAGCAGAGTAGGTGGGGCCTGGAAAGGAAGGAGCTGAGTTGTTGAGAGGAAGAAAAGCGGAGATTGCGGAATTGTGCCCTTTCCCTCAGTAGACACACCTTATTGGACAGTTCCACCAGAGCGTCCCTGATTGGCCCCCTCCAGGCACGCCACTGCTTCGGGACTAAAAGCTAAGATTGTCCAATCACTACCTAAAATTTGCTTGAGTAAAAGATTATTGGCCCCAGCCCTTTACAGGTGGAGCTTCTTTGCTGGGCTTGGAACTTACCCAGGTAGGAAGCATTTGTTTGGAACTTGTTACAGATGGTAATGTCTGGGATTGAGCTGACTCAGGAGACGGTGCTTTCCTGGGTGATCCCTGGGTTGTAACATTATTATGGAAACAAACAACAATAAAAACAACAGTTATTTCTGGAGGTGCAGGCATGAAGAGCCCAAGGTTCAGGTCATCATGTACAAACAGTGAGACCCTAGCTTAAAATAAAATGTAAAGTGTTGGGAATCAAGATTAGAGGTCAAGCCCCACTGAGATTATTCCACTGAACCTCAAAGAAAAAGATATGTACATACATATATAGTATCAGCTGGTCTGACCTCAGGCAATTTAGCAATATAAAGTCTCAAATATTTTGAAACAGTGTTTAAAGATGTCATGTATATCACTCATATATAATATCTAAAAATAAAAATAGTTTGACATTTATTTTAGTAATTCTCATCACCTAATGGCCTCTACTCTATTGAGGAGATAGCCTGAGCTATGAAAGGAAGCAATTGGTTTCATGATTTGAATGTTCCTCTCAATGTTCCTTCGCCAGTAGAATGGGAGGGAAATTAAAAAAAAAAAAAAAAAAAAAAAAAGGAAGGCAATCCTCTCAGGAAGCAAAGTGCTGTGGAAGTAAAATGGATACCTTGTGCTTAATGTAGATGTTCTAACATCTAATACTAGGACGGTTATAGGCAGAGAGGTGACCCTAGTGATCTCACATGTCAGATCATCTGTTTACTACAAAACCAAAAAGAAATGATCATGATGAGAAGCAGGAAAGAAACTTTGCTCAGTTCAGCTATACCAGGAATAAGAGGGAACCATGTCGTTAGTCCTGTCTTCAGGGGCTTGCAAGGACTTTCAAGGTTTATAGAAAAAATAATCATAGGGATGGGCACGGTGGCGCACAGCCTGTAATCCCAGCACTTAGAAGGCTGAGGCAGGAGGATCGCGAGTTCAAATCCAGCCTCAGCAATGGCGAGGCACTTAGCAACTCAGTGAGACCCTGTCTCTAATAAAATACAAAAAAATGCCTGGGGATGTGGTCGAGTGCCCTTGAGTTCAATCCCTGGTATCAATAAATAAATAAATAAAAAAAAAATAAATAAAATAAATAAATAAATGAAAAGTAATCATAGGGAAGTATGTATAGGCAAAACTAAATGTACATTCAGTGTTATCTGTGGCTTCAGGCATCTGTGGGTCTCAAAGCTGTTGGTAAGCTTGTGTTCATGTGCCCTTTTGACACACACATCACTCCATTCCAGAGGCTGACATGAATTTATCTTTCAGGAATAGTCCCACTCCCATGTGTTCTTTTCATCTCAATCAATCAGAGGCACCAACATTTTCAAGAAAATCCACAAGCCCAACTGCTCCATCCTGGAGAGCAACATATCCCCAGATGCTGACCCAGTGCTCTCAGCTTTCTGGATTTCAATTGATAATTGAAAAGAAATAACAACCCTGCTCAGCTCTTCCCATAAATGCTGCATATAAAAACCCACTATGGGCACATATTCATGTGGTATCTACCACTTACTGGAAAGTAAATAACATTTTATTCTTTACTCTTAACTGGACTTTGTGAAGTCTTCCACATCCTTCACAGCAGACCAAATTCTTTCTACCTAATAAATTACCCATGGAGTAGAGGGGACTAATACATGAAGAGTCATATTCCCACAAGTATGGAATAGTGCCACATACATGTACATGGCTAAGAACTGAACTCTAGGTGCTTATATTTCCTCTCTATGATGGGGATTAAATCCATGGCAGGGGCCCTGTACCACTGAGCTACATCCCCAGCCTTCTTTTTATTGTGGTACAAAGAAGGGAATGGGAGCATGAATGTAATGCATTTGAAATATAACTAAGTATGGTGAATCCAATCTATTATTAACCAAATGAAGAAAATGCCAAAAAAAAAAAAAAAAAAAAAAAAAAAAAAAAGAAAAAAAAAGAAAAAGAAAGAAAGAAAGGCTGGAAATCTGGCTGTTGAAATCTGGAAATGTTGGCACACTTCTGTAATACCAGCAGGCTTCAGAGGCTGAGGGGCAGGTGGATTGCTAGTTCAAAGCCAACTTCCATCAGCAAAAGTGAGGCACTAAGCAACTTAGCACCTGAGAACATACCTCTTTATAAAACACAAAAATAGGGCTGGGGATGGGGACTGGTCAGTGGCCTAGTACACCAGAATTCAATCTACAGTACCAAAAAAGAAAATCCTAATTATATAATGGGTCTCCCTTTAACTTCCACAAAATATATAGGAATACATAATGCAATGACAATTTTCAGCTAGTTACTATTTAATCTGTAATTTTACAAATATTGCATATAAAAAATAATATACACAAAAGGAATGTAGAAAAGGATTTACAGCTCTATGTGTACAAGGATATATAGAGCTATGTAGGATAATGTTTTTCTTCATATTGAGTTGTTAGTATTAATTGGTGGATGATTCTGATGAGATATACATAAGTGAGAAAAAAAAAAAGTCCAAGGATCCATTTTTCAGAACACAGTATTTAGTGTTAAGTGTAAAATTGAGATGTGAATATCACAAGCTGTGGAGAAACAGAGCAGAATGGAAAGTTACACACACAGCACAACAGCCTGTGGATGTGTCAGATTCAGAGTGAATGCACCTGAACCACCCTTAACACAAAGAAGGTAGGGGAAGAGGTCATCCTAAAGACAGTTAGAAATATCTGTTAATTTATGTAAAGTAAAAACTGCCTACTTGCCTTGATGTACTCAATCCAAGAAGGCTTTTCACAGCAAGAGAACAAAAGGAAGTTTGTACAAAAAAATGGTGTATTACTTTATTTACACACACACACACACACACAACAGGATTAAAATGAGGTCTTTTTAACCACTGAGCAAAATTTACAGCTCTTTTTTTTTCTGTTTTCTTTTTTCTTTTCACTTCTTTCTTTCTTTCTTCCTTTCTTCCTTTCTTTCTTTCTTTCTTTCTTTTTAAGACAGGGTCTTATTAAGTTGTTTAGAACCTCACTAAGTTGTGAGGCTGGTTTCGAATTTGCTATCTTCCTTCCTCAGCCTCCCAAACAACTTGGATTACAGGCATGTGTCACTGTGTCGGGCAGCATATTTCTTTGAATGATCCAATGGCAGATGGTAAAACCAGGTGATGATACAGAAGATGGTACACCCAATTTACTCAGCAAATGAGGAATGGAAGTGGGTAGAAGGTCCCTGTGCACTAGAGGATAAAATGCTGATAATAATGTTCTCTCTGTGCCTTCTCTGTACCTTTATCTCTCAGTCTTTTAGGGAACATACAGATGACAATGGTGGGAATACAAATTTAAGAGAATAATATTATAAAATGGACCACTGTGTTTACCCCCATATGCATTCATGGACAAGAAGCAATTTGCTGGCAACTCTGCCTGATCTAAGTGGACAGGTTATGTCACATTCTTTAGAAAACTACCTGTTATCTGCATGAAAAATGCAGACAGGAAACACCTCAAGAGGAACCTGTCTTACTTTGCAGGGACAGATTTTGTGACCCTTTTCATAGGCCAGATTTTGAAAGATATGGATAATTCTTTGAATAAAAATCCAATTAGAACTTTTCAGGATGGACAAAGGTGATATAGATTTGCCATGACAGTGGGAACATTAAAGTCTGATGTCACCC
>CM046667.1:2412804-2455027 GCA_025594165.1 Tamias sibiricus | reverse complement strand
TATCTGTGAGATAATGTGGTTTGTATTGTTGAGGTGTGCTATATCCTGTGTTATTTGAGTATCCTGTCTTCGTAATTGTTCTA
This sequence comes from Tamias sibiricus, assembly GCA_025594165.1. Lineage (NCBI taxonomy): Eukaryota > Metazoa > Chordata > Mammalia > Rodentia > Sciuridae > Tamias > Tamias sibiricus. Next base: position 2,454,944 of record CM046667.1, on the reverse strand, counting down.
TATTATGTCCAATTTGGTTTTGAAGTTGCTTCATATGTTCCAATTGTATGTCTGGTTTATCCTCATCTTCATCAAATACCATATTAGCTTATAATGTTTCATTTGTATCTGTTTATTTGAGAATGCTGTTATATTCCTACCTGATTTGTCATATAATATCAACTTCCATGTATTGGATGCCATATGGCATCCGACTTCATGGGTTGTTTCACATACACCAAACAGTATAATTGTGTCAGAATACTTATAATAATCATAATAATCTTTCTTATTGGACATGCTCTCAGGTGTTTCTTGAATAGATGTCAGTGTTTGTGTTTTTAGGCATATATGTTTATATGAGTAAGTGATGTTGAAGATATAAGGTACACAGACTGCAAAGAGATTATTTTCCAATGGTAATACTTCTTCCTGTCGGTCAAATCTCAGTGACCTTTGATGTGTGTAATTCATGATGGTTTATATGTCTAAAATAGGCAAGTTATAGACCAATTGGTATTTCATGGTTGTACTGGTTGTATGCTAGATCTTTCCTGTCTTTCTTGATTATTTTGTATGGTCATTGTTACAGGATTATCTTGTGTATTCAAGGTGATTGGTTATATTCGTGTCTAGCTGTAACTTCCTCAACTTGGGGAAAGCCTGTTTTCTCCTAGGTCTGTTGTTTAAATTTATTGTAACCTCTTGCAGGGGCATTCTCTAAGGATTCCCTTTGTGTGATAGCAGTTTATTTTTAAGTAATCAATTCCATCATGTTCTTGTTACACTGCTCTGTCGTTGGATTATATGCTAGATGATAATTCCATTGTGTTAAAAGGGTTGGTTGTTAAATGTTTTATCAATTTGTCTTGGAAAATCGGGAGACCTGATCAGATACTATTATTGTGGCATATCCGATAAAGCTGCTATTTCAATTTAGGGTAAGTCCTATAGAAATGGGATGCGTGGTTTGCTAGCTACATGTGTCATTCCAATACCATAGGTACATGTTTCCACCGATTTGGCAACATACATATTTTGTGGAAGTCCTTCAGGGGGTTTTCCTAAATGAAGTAAATTTAATACTCTGTAGTTAAAAAATTTTTTATTCTAAATATTTTGGTTGGAAAATGTTATTAGAATAAATGACAATTTTATTTTTTCACATGTACAGCAACTGCATAAAGCTATTTTAATGTCATTATCCATGTTTTAAATCTAAATTCTATGTTTGGAAACTAGTCCCCATATTAAAGCATGTACTTTCTATTATGCCCTAATTGTTCATGTCACTTTATAATGTCATTTTTAGTAATGTTTACCATTGAATAATGAGGTTTGATGGTGTTTTTCTTTCTGTGTTCACTTAAATTTTTATGTTCAAAAGGATCTTTACGTGGCTTGTGGTTTATCATTCTCCTTTGTACCTTGAGTTTAAATATCAGGTACTGGTACAAATGGTAGCTTTACTACTTCTGTGATATTATATGTGCCTAGTTTTTGATCCTCCTCTTGTAAAAATTGTTGTAGGTACCATTGCCACATCAGACATTATTTTCCCATTGAATATTTTGTTTCTCTATAGGGTGAGTTTACATCAGTCTTTGAGTGTAATTGGAGTTCTTGATATAAGGTGATCATTGGTCATAGTTTAGCTTGTTTTAGTGTCTGAAAGGCAACACCTGCCATTTTTTTTAATAAAAAATGCTTATTTGATGCACATGGAAATGTTTTACAAAACAATCCTATTTTTGGGGCTTAGTTTGGTTGATACAGAGTCCCTATATACCATATTCCTGTGTGAAAATAATGTCCACAATCATAATTCTTTGGATTTATGTAATTTTCTAAATTCTGTTACAGGCTTATTAAATATATATAAAGTTTTGGTCATGTGATTCCCAAATAAATCTTGTGATTTCCTTGTCATTGCATATATTGGTTGTAAAATAAGATTCAGGTATGTTATATGGTTGTACCAATACCCTAATATTCCTATGAATATTTGTGCTTACTGGTTGGAGGTAGTGGTCCCAAGATTTTATCTTTAATTTGTTTTGAAATTTGCCTTCCTTTTTTTTTTTTTATTTTTTTTTTTTTGTGGTACCGGGGATTGAACTCAGGGGCACTCGACCACTGGGTCACATCCCCAGACCTTTTTTGTATTTTATTTAGAGACAGGGTCTCACTGAGTTTCTAAATGCCTTGCCATTGCTGAGGCTGGCTTTGAACTCGCGATCCTCCTGCCTCAGCCTCCCAAAGTGCTGGGATTACAGGCATGCGCCACCGCGCCCGGCCTTGCCTTCCTTTTACTGTGATCAAATCTCCAAGAAATTTTACTGTTTGATCTGGTCCCTGTCCTTTCTCTCTATTGATTGTCCATCCTTTTGCTATCAAACTTTTAATTACTTCCTCTGATATTTCATGAAAATGTTGTTTATCATATCTTGCTATTAATATATCATTATATATGTATATATTGAGACATCCTTATGTTTAAGATCCTTAAGGGATTCTGATTGTGCAATATGGGCTATCAGGGGGCTATTTTTATAACTTGTGGTAATCTTTTAAAGTTATATTGCTCTAAAATTCATGTGAATGTGGTCATCTCTCTGGATTCTTCAGGTATAGGGAGAGCAAAAAACATATCTGACAACTTTATACTTACCAAGAATTTGAAATTGTTGGAGTTTATCTGTTGTAATATTGTGGTGATGTCTGGCAGGTCACCTGGCATCTGTGGTGTTAGTGCATTGACTGCTGTATAATCTACTGTAAATCTCCATTTACCATTAGGTTTTAAAATAGGCCAAATTGGGCTATTATAGTCAAATGAGATTTTTCTTTATATAATGTCTTCCCTCAATCTTTTTTTTTTTTTTTTTTTTTTTTTTTTTTTTGTGTGTCCACATTTTATTGTGATTGTTTTCTAAAGATATGTTTAATATTACGTAGTTCTATGAGGTTCATCACTAAAGAAATTATATGTGCCTGAGACTTAGTCACAATGTTTTTAAACTATTTGTAAGTTATTCCATGATGGAAAAATTCTAGGTATATGATCCATCCCTAGAAACTTAAAAGGTGTTTCAACTAAAGTATCTTTTTAAAATAATTTTTCTGTTCCATAAAGGGATAGTTAAATTTTTTTCCATTTTGCATTAATTTTTATATTCCCTATTTCTACTATCTTATGATCACCTTTCATAATATATTTTACCCCCAAGATAGTTACTTGCTTTTCTGTATGTTAGGAATTTATGTGTTTTGATTTTTTTTTCTTTTTTTCTCCAGAGAATTAAGGGTAAATCAATAAATATTCTATTATTGCAGGCTCTTTAATATTGACAATTCTGTCTCTTGGGTTTCATTGTCTGTTGAATGTAATGTTTCTGTTTTAAATTGGTGTGTTTGTGTGTCTGAAGTTATTGTTGTGTTTGGGGAAGTTGTTGTTTTATGTCTTTTGTCTGTTTTTTGATGTGGATTCTTTTTTTGAAGGGAATCTGCCTCCTGACTGGTATCTCTGTCTTTGTCCTCCGTGCCTTCACAGTGTGAAACTCCTCCTTGACAGTGACCTTCATCTGGAAGGCTCCTTGTTTTCCAAGGCTGCCTTTGCTGCCTGTTGTTATAATTAGGAAATCTAATCTTATTTTGTGAGGACTGAGCTGTAAAACTGAAATGCTCTGGTGAGGGCTGAGGTTGGGAAAGAAAAAGATCTAGCACCATCCAGCTCTTTGCCTTTTTTAAAATAAGTAACTACATTTTGTAATATATGTATCCTTTTAATGCTGATTTTAAAAGTTAGTCTGAGATGCTCTGGACCTCCTCTGATTATTAGTCTTATCTGCTGAGGTAACAGTTCTCCCTGTAATGATGTGTACATGTGTGTACATTGTAAATTATAAAGTATATTCCTAGTTTCCTAGTTAATTTAATAGCCTGATGGTGTGTAGTCCACTGTATCTGTGATTTAAAACTGGCTACATCCATCGCAAGAAATGCTCTCACCCAGGCTAATGCTACCCATTCCAGGATAGTGTGTTCCTGCAACTTTTTCTCACTAGATTCTACCATTAAGTCTCATCTATAGATTCATTTTTTACTATAGAGGTAATTTTATACATTTCATCTCCATTAGCTCTAATTTTATGGGCTTCATGCTCCCATAGTCTTAGTAGAAACTCTACATCTTGCTCCCACTTTCTGAGCAAATTCATTTCTTAACTGCTGAAGCTGTATTACACTGAAGGATATGACTTCAACTACTTGTTTGTTATCACTATCTTCTGACCCCTTTTTTCATTGATGTTGTGACCACTTTTAATGTAATTACCAGTAAACCTTCATGATAATCTGGGTAACATTTCTGTCTACCCAGGGCCTTTCTTACTAAGGTTTTGTCTCTAGTCTTATCTTCATTTATTTCATTATATAGATTGAACTTTGGGTCACATCCCCAGCCCTTTTTAGTATTTTATTTAGAGGCAGGGTCTCACTGAGTTGCTAACATTGCTGAGGTTGGCTTTGAACTCCCTTCATTGCCTCAGGTGTGGATTACAGGTGTGCGCCACCACGCCCCGGCTATTTCATTAATAGTTTTGACTAGCAATCACAGGATTTCTTTTGGAGTGGCTGTAACAATTATTGGCTGAACTACTTCTGGGTGAGATAGAGAGATATCAATTCCTCTAGTTCCTTTATTAAATCCTGGCAGTTTATATGGCACTGTTCTTTCTAGATGTCTCCAGGGAAGAGCAGAGCTAATTCCTCATTACTTTCTTTCTTTTTAAAAATATTCTTTAATTTTGTCATTTTGCCAATATACTGTAGACTAGTTTAATATACTTTTTCTTACAATACCACACAAAAATCTATCTGTGTGTATATCCTGCAGTGCTTTTGCAATTTGATTGCCTAGGTGTTTGAGTTAGAGCTTCTTTATCCAATCTTATTGGATCTATCTGTCTAGGAAGCAGATTTTGTGATTTGCTATATGATGGTGTTTCTGTGTGCTGTTCTTACCAATTTGATATATGTGTTGGCAGAAGGTGTAATGTCTTATTAGGTTAATTGCTGAGTGCCAATGTAAATACTACAACAAGTTTCACTGTGTTTGGAAAAAAAAATTCTGAATTCTACATGTGGTTTTCACACAGGCAGGAGAAGACATTTCTCCTTGACATTAAGTGCCTATTTACTTAACTGCTGAGTTTGCCAACTGTCATGATGGACAAATGTGTGACTTATGTAGTCGAGGTGGAGAAAATAAGGAATGTCCATGTGCTTCTGCCCTTGTCAATGCTTTATTCACACAAATCACTCAATACAATTTTACTTTAAAGGTTTGTAATCAATAAAATGGCAATACTTAATGGTGGGAACTGCAGTAGATGTAATCAATCCACAGCAAACAATTCTAAGTTAATTCTAAGCACTGCAAACACACTTACTCATGACTGAATCATTAATTAATTAATCATGACAACCAAAAACTCTGCACACTAAGCTTACATGCTAGATTTAAAGTCTTAAGTCTTAGGTCTCAAGTCCAGCAGATGCACACTCACTCACACCATGGTGATCAGATCAAAAACCAAGGCAGGCTTTCCCTGGTGTGCAGCTGATAGCTCGCTGAGAAAATGTTTGTAAGGAGATGTCCTTTTCTAACCAGTCAAGAGGTTGATGTAGTTTGGAAGTGGTGAGGTGACAAAGAGGTTCAAGCAGATGAGAAGAGTATGGAGGTCAGTCCAGGTCCTCATCAGGCTCTCCAATCTGTGTTCATCAGTGTCAGCTGGCTGAATATCTGTTCATTGGCTCCATCATTCATACTTAATTTTGGGGCTTTTGACTGCCCTTTCAACCTCTACCTGTTGTTACTGTCTTTCTCAGTGACATCATTGCTCTGAGGGTAGAGCCTCTGTTCTGGTGGTCCCCACCCTCTCATTTTCTCAACTCTTGCTTATCAGGGACTTATCAGGTCGAGGATAACATCACAGAGACTTCCCTCTGGGTTTAAGCCAGAGTTGTAAGGAGTGACTTAATTTATCAAGCTATGCCTGATAAATATAATGGAGTGCTCTGTAAGTGGGTCTGGTGGGGACTGCAGGTTCAAAGTGAAGTTGTTTTTTTTTTTTTGTACTGGGGATTGAACTCAGGGGCACTCGACCACTGGGCCACATCCCCAGACCTTTTTTTATATTTTATGTAGAGACAGGGTCTCACTGAGTTTCTAAGTGCCTCACCATTGCTGAGGCTGGCTTTGAACTCATGATCCTCTTGCTTCAGCCTCCTAAGTGCTGGGATTACAGGCGTGCGCCACTGTGCCAGGCTTCAAAGCGAAGTTTTAAAATGGTGTTGCGTAGGCTGAGGCCTAAGGCCATCCTTACACTGCCTCAGCATCCCGGAGAGTTTTTGAGGTTGAGGTTAAAACTCAGGGGTTAGCTGGGCGCTGTGGCGCACACCTGTAATCCCAGCACTTTGGGAGGCTGAGGCAGGAGGATCGCGAGTTCAAAACAGCCTCAGAAATGGCCAGGAACTTAGCAACTCAGTGAGACCCTGTCTCTAATAAAATAAAAAAAAAAAAAAAAAAAAAAAAAAAAAAAGGTCTGGGGATGTGGCCCAGTGGTCGAGTGCCCCTGAGTTCAATCCCCAGTAGCAAAAAAAAAAAAAAAAAAAAAAAAAAAAAAAAAAAAAAAGTCAGGTCCTCACCCTTGCTATGAAAGCACTCTTTCGCTGAAGCATAGATCAGTCCCAGAGGTTACCTTCCCTTCCAGATGCAAAGCAAATGCTACCTACATGGATTTATTGCCAGCACAGCCCGGAAGCTCTGCCTTTAAAATGGCTGGGGTCAAGAATTTGTCACTCTAGCAAATATCAGCCAGTGATTGGATAATCTTTTCTCACTCAAGATGAAGAGGCGGGCCTTGAAACCGTCAATCAGGGCCACTGGGGTGGAACTGTCCAATCAGTGCGCAGAGAGGAAGTGCGGGCTTCTGCAGGCTTTTCTTTCTCACCAACTAGGCTTCTCCATTTCCAGGCCTCGCGTTCTCTGATCCTGGTTTCCAGGTGAGGCTGTGCAGTCTGGGTCCTGCGATCTCAGGTGACCAGAGTTAACTCAAGAGGACGCTGGGTCACCAGGGAAGACAAAAATGGTGAGTTTGCGACCAGAGCTGAAGGTACTCTGTCAACACTTGCAGTGGGCTCCAGCGTTCTGGTGATTTCTGGATTTGGCTGAGTCCCTGATGGCGGGTGTCCCTGGGCATTTTCCCCTGGGTCCCTGGGGTTGGTTACATGGGGGGCTCAGGTACCTGGCGTTTTCTTCCCTCCCTGCAATTTGCCTGCACCCACTCTTCCAAAATGTGTAGAAATCAGGGTCACAAGTGCACTTTTCCTTTATCCCAATTGAGCTACTCTGAAGGATCTGTAGGTTATTAAAATTGCAGTTGCATCCTGGGACTTAAAATGCCCCCTTTTTCTCCACTTCACAGCATCATCAAACATTCATTCTTTCTACTGTGTTTCAAATAGACACAGTTATATCACTGGTTGCTAGTGATGAGTTCTGCTCCCCCACGTGTTGAAGTTTGCACATTAGAGAAGCACACCAAAGCAAGCATATAAAGCAGGGTTTATTTAAAAGGAGTAAAATAGACTTCTCCCGGTAGGGAGGAAGGGGGCCATTGCTGGCATGTTGATATCCCAAGAAACCAGGCCGGTCTTCCTTTTAAATATGTGCCAGGGCTTTTTTAGTTGTCCTGCTCTCTTCCCCCTTATCTCTCTCTTTCCTGCCTAGTAAGCAGGCCCAGTGGGATGGCCAAAAGGTAAAAAGTAGATGGCCTGAAGGGGAAGGGAAGGACAAAGCAGCCCAGGACACATGAATTAACAATTTTATAACTCCCTGTAGGGAGGGGCCATTCCTGGGATGGGTTACCTTGGAAACAGGTTTGGGCAGGGGAAGGTTCTCCATTAGGGTGGAGGAAGGGCTCTGAAGGAACTAACATTGCAATCCCTCAGGGGACATTCTCCAACTTGCCTGGACTCATTCTAAATTGGCTTTCTGGATCTGACCTGACTCAATTTACCTATCTATACTGACTGCCTATCCGATTCTGGCTTCAACAGTCTATTGATTTTCATTTTTTAATCTAGTGAAATATTGGAAAGAATATATATTTCTTGTATTGGAAAATAGAAAGTAGGGCAGTCTTATCAGTGACCTTTCCATCCCCTCGCCCACCCCCTTTATTAAGTTTTAAAATCTGGTCCCACTAGTTTTGGAAGCTGGCCTCCAACTTGTGATCTTCCATGTTAAGCCACCCAAGTCCCTGAGAATACAAGCTGTGCCAATATCCCTGGCAAGAATAACATTTTTGAAAGAATTTTTTTTCTATTTGTGAATATTGTACTCAAAGGGAAAGAAAAATCACTTAACAATTCACTGTTTTTGGTCAAAATATCCGCTTAAAAAAAAAAAAAGTAGTTGTTTATAGATCCTAGGGATATTGAAGCCAGGGCAACATACCGAGCCTTTTTTTTTTTTTTTTTTTTTTTTCCTAGCATATGTTATTTCTTCATGTAAATTCGTTTCCTTAGTGATACATGACAATAGAATGCATTTTGACACATCATACATAAATAGAGTATAACAGCTCCTTTTTCTGATTACACATGATAATTGATTCACAGTAGTCTTGTAATCATATATACACATAGGATAATTATGTCTCATTCATTCTTCTGTCCTTATCCCAACTTTTTAAATTTGATTTTTAGATAGTGTGTTGCTGACTTGTTGCCAAGCCTGACTTGAAAGTTGTGATTCTCCTGCCTCAGCTTCTGAAGCTGTTTGGATTAAAGTCTAGCTTTTTCACAACCCAAATTACAAAAAATAGATTATTTTTTAAAAATATTTATTTATTTTAGTTTTACACAATTCTTCATTTATTTTTATGTGATGCTGAGGATTGCACCTGGACCATGCATGTGCTAGGGGAGAGGTCTACCACTGAGTCACAATCCCAGACTGAGAAAATAGTTTAATACAAATATTAATGCCCATACTCAGGAACATGGATTCAAGTTACCCAGAATGGTGTATGTGTCCCACCTCAGAAGAGATTATATCTTTTTTTTTTTTTTTTAAACCAGTGGATAAACTCTTGGACACTTAGACAGTGAGCCACATTCCAGCTCTTTTTGTTTTTTTTATTTTGAAACATGATCTTACTAAGATCATTATGGCCTCACTACGTTGCTGATGCTGGCTTTGAATTAAGTAGTCCTCCCTCCTTAGCCTCTCAAACTCCTGGGATTGCAGTTCTCCACCAGTTTTCCAGGCCTACCTGAACATTCATAAAAGAAACTTTTTTTTTATGAATACATTAATCAATTTTAATGGTAGGATCATCAGATTGGTAAGCACACACACAAAAAAGGGGGGGGGGGTATTTCTTCTGTAGGTCTGTTGTTCAAACATTCCTAGTTTTGGAACATGGTGAAGACTAGACATCTGGTAAGGTTACTGATGTATCCTGAGAAGTTTTTTAGTTTTGAGAATTGTGGTCTGATACAGAAATTAAGATAATTGGGTTAACAAAGCCCAAGACAATTTTTGCTCTCCACACAGAACCAGTTCTTTCTACCCTCATGGTGGTCTAGTTAGCCAAAGTCAAGTGTTCTGAAGCTTCTTTGATGTAGATGCACCTTCATAGAGAACTTCAGTTAACATCTGTGGAAATCTTGTGCTATTTCTTTTATCTTCCTTAGGTGTAGATACCATGTCAGAATTTATGGGGCAGAGGTTCCCTTTGGACACTTCACAGTGTCTCATGTCCTCAGCCATAATTCTTTCTGGGAGCTGCCAAAAGATACCCACAGCTACCCTATGCCCTGCATGGATAAGAGAATTTTAGGCCCTGGGTCAGCTCCTTCTAGAGGAACACCTGAGGTGTGGGATGCAGCCTTTCAGGCAAGGAGCTGGGGGCCATGGGGCTGAGAAATCTCCTGGAATAGCCTCATCTAGACAGTTATTTCTTTCAAATTTGTCTCCCCAAAGCTCTGTTTCCATTTCTTGGAGAGGGGTGAACAATCAGCCTGTGGATGCTGGTGCTCAGGGGCCAGGTCAGCAGTGATTCCTGCCCCTTCCATTTGCTCACATTTGTCAAAGAGCAAAACCTTTCCCAGGGCATAAAGACCACATACCCCAGTGCAGTGCTCTGCAAACCTGAAAAGCCTCATATACTGGAGTCATGATCCAGGTCTCCTGGAAGGTTGATTTAGGAGGGTTTTGGTGAGCAAGACACACAGGGAGAATGTTTCAGCTGTCAGAGACCTTGCCTGCCCATTGAGCCTGACACACCTCTGCTCCCTCAGCACCAGTGATTTCTGTGTATCACTTTGAAATAATCTGCTCACTTTTTTGAGGCCCAGTTTTATTGATTCAGAGCCAAATAGGATAAAGCATTATTAAAGAGAAGAGAAAAAATTGCATTTAAAAAGTCGAGTTACATTTTCATTGTTAAGAATCCTAATGTACAACCAGGTGCAGTGGGCACACCTGTGATCGTCATTACTCCTGAGGATGAGACAGGAGGATTGCAAATTTGAGGACACTTTAGCAACTTATCCACTCCTTATTGAAACCTGGTAAGACTGTGTCTCAAAATAAAAAAATATATATATGGCTGGGGATGTGTCTCAGTAGCAAAGTGCCTCTAGGTTTAATCCCTGGTACCAAACCAAAAACAAACAAACAAATAAAAAACCCTTGTTTACGTTTTGCTACCCCTGAGAATGTATAAAAAATTTATGAAATTAGATCTTCCTTATTCAGTGATTTCAAATTGACATTTAGTCCTAGATTCCAGAATGCCTCTTAAGATACAGAGAAAGTCTGTCTTGCATTATTGCTGCAGAATATGAATCCATTTTTTAAAATAGTAGTGGATAAATTTATGAATACAGTTTAATGAAAATATCATTTTCTGTCCTTTACATGTGGAGAATTTGACAGAAAATACTTTTTTTGTTTTATGTTGTTGTCTGGATGTGGTAGGTTGATGTTAACTGTATGAATTTTTGGTATCAAGAACGGACCCAGAGTTTCTTAACCACTGAGTCATATCCACAGCTTTTTTTTTTTTTTTTTTTTTTATTCTTTTTTTTGAGACTTGGTCTTGCTGTATTATTCCCTGAATTGCTGGGGTTACAGTTGTGCACTATCATACCTGTCTTCATTTTAAATTTTAAAAGACAATTTTGTCAATACGTGCAATACCCAAATATGATCTTTAATCACTGAATAATTTATCAGTGAAATAGTAAATGGCTCTTGTTTTCTGGAAAGGATAGATACATGTGTCTAAATAAGGATGCTAATCCTTTACTGATTCCTGTTCCCTCCTAACTGCCTCCTCCTAGGGCCACCCTATTGGGAGCTGGCCTTTGAGCTTAAAAAATGCTCTCTCTACTCACTCTGTTCTTTACAGCTATTGGCTGGTCTTAGATATAATTTATTGTTTCCATTTTTAGAAGTTTTTTTTTTAAGTTCACAAAAAAAACCCACAAAAAACCATGCCCTGATTTTCATATAATTTACTGAAATGCTCAATGTTTTTTCAGAGAATGTAGGTCATGGGAAAGTTTAGACTCCTTTGTAAGAAAGGGTGTTGTTGGGGGCTGGAGTTGTTGCTCAGTGGTAGAAAGCTTGCCTAGCACATGCGCAACCCGGGTTTGATCCTCAGCACCACGTAAAAATAAAACACATTGTGTACAACTAAAAGCAAATAAATAAATATTTTTTTTAAAAAAAAAGAAAGGGTGTTGTCTTTGCATTGATTTTCTTGTACTTTATGCCTCTCATTGTGTACCTTTTGTATTAAAGTTATTTTCTTTATATATATATATATTTTTTAATAATTTTTAATGTGTACAACTCATAGTGCTGGTTAAAGTTATTTTCTATCACTCATTACATGTATTTTAGTTTTTTTTTTTGTTTGTTTGTTTTTTTCGTACTGGGGATTGAACTCGGGGGCACTCTACCACTGGGCCACATCCCAGCCATTTTTTGCATTTTATTAGAGACAAGGGTCTCACTGAGTTTCTAAGTGTCTGACCATTGTTGAGTCTGGCTTTGAACTCGCGATCCTCTGCTCTCTGCCTCTCAAGTTCTGGTATTACAATTGTACACCATGGCCCCCGACTGTATTTTGGTTTTTTGTTTGTTCACTTGTTTTTGTGTATGTGTGTAAACTGCTGGGGATAAAACGCAAAAACTACTTGCATTCTTGGAAAGTTCTCTACTATTGAGCTATTCTCCAGTGCAAGAAAATTAGTATACAGACTATTATTTATTTATTTTCTCATTTATTGAGTGCTGGTGATAGAAGCTATGATAAGCTTATGTTTATGTTATACTGTAGAAATGAATTTCAATTTTGTAAGCAGTTTTTTTGGAGGTGGGCAGGTGTATTCCTGGGGATTAAACCCAGAGGCACTAGACCACTGAGCACATTCTCGGCCATTCTTATTATTTATTCATTCATTTATTAAAATTTTTATGTTTTTGTATTGTTGTACATGACAGAATATTTTTATTTTATTTAATTTAATGTGGTGCTAATGATCATACCCAGTGAGTGACTCACACATGCTAACAAGTGCATTGCCACTCAGCTACAGTCCTAGTCCTCCATTCATATTTTAAATAAATACCATGTCTCACTAAATTTCTGAGTGTCAGCCAGGAGCGGTAGCACATGCCTCTAATCCCAGTCCTTGAAAGGCTGAGGCAGGAGGATTGTGGGTCCAAAGGGAACCTCAGCAATGGTGAGGCACTTAGCAACTGGGTGAGACCCTATCTCTAATAAAAATACAAAAAAGGACTGGGGATGTGACCCAGTTGTCGAGTTCACCTGAGTTTAATCCCTGATTTTGAGTCTCTTGCTAAGTTGCTGAGACTGGCCTCAAACTTGCCATTTTCTTTTTTTGACCTCCCTAGTTGCTGAAATTATAGTTGCACACAACCACACCAGCAGTTGGAATGAATGACTTATCATCTCATTTTTATCAAGATGGAAATAGTATTGAAAATCAGTTTCCTTGCTTTTCTCCATAGTTTTGAAATTTGTAATTATTACTCTTCCTAATTCCATTAGTTTTGCATTATTTTGGAACAGGTATTCAGTATTTAGTATTGTTTCTTGTGCATATATTTGTGAAACTTCATGGCATGGTTTTCTTATTCACTTCTATATTAAATAAACTTTGTTTTGAACAGCAGGCATATTATTGAACCTTATACTATATTTACATAGGGATTTTATTGGTCAATGTTATCTAGAGTAACAGCTCAACAGGAAGATTAGGTGTGATTATCAAAAAAAACTTGGATATACATCACAGTAAATTTCTACTTTCCTTCATCCCAAACCCTTTAAAATTTTATTTTCACACAGGATCTGGCTATGTTGCCCAGACTAGCTTGGAATTTGTGATTCTCCTGCCTCAGCTTTTCAAGCTGTTCAGATTAAAAGCACAGGCCACAATACCTGAAAAAATAGTTTATTTTGATCCAAATATAAATAACCATACTCAAGAATATTGATTCAACTCACCCTGAATAATGTATAGATCTCACCCTGGAATATATTACATCTTCTTTTTTTTTAATATTAGGGATTGATCCAAGGGGTACTTAATTACTGAGCCATATCCCCAGAACTTTTTATATTTTATTTTGAGACATGATCTCACTAAGTTCCTTAGGGCCTCAAAATATTGCTGAGTATGGCTTTGAATTTAGCAGTTTTCCTACTTCAGTCTCTCAAGCTGCTGGAATTACAGTTGTGCACTACTGTGCCTGGCCTACATAAAATTTTTAAAAGAAAGATATGAATCAATACATCAACTAATTTTATTGGTAGGGTCATCAGATTGGTGGGCTGCAGTAAAAAGGGGTAAATTTCTCGTAGGTCGGTTTTTATATTCTTAGCTTTGGAAGATGGTGCTTATATTTCTGCTAAGGTTAGTAATATATTCTGACTAGTTTATTTATTAGTTCTGAGAATTTTAAAAAAATATTTACTTCTTTGCTTTAGTTGTACACGATGTGTTTATTGGTACGTGGTGCTGAGGATCAAACCTGGGCCGTGCACATGCTAGGCAAGCGCTCTACCACTGAGCCACAACCCAGCCCCAGTTCTGAGAAATTTTGTCTAATACAGAAATTAAGGCACTTGGCTATTAAAAGGCTTAAAATAGCCCAAGATAATTTTTGCTCTTCACACATAAACCTGTCTTACTACCCTCAATATGGTCTAGTTAGCCAAAGTCAAGTGGTCTGAAGGTTCTTTGATGTAGAGCAACTTCAAAGAGAACTTCAGTTCACACCTGTAAAAATCCTGTGCTTCTCTTTTTATCTTTCTTAGGTGTAGACACCATATCAGAATTTCTTGGGCTGAAGTTCTCTCTAGACACCTCACAGGGTCCCATGTCCTCAGCCACTATTGTTTCCTGGTTCTGCCACAAAGTGCCCACAGCTGTTGTGTGCCCAACATGGTACAAGGAATTTTAGGCCCTTGGTCATCTCCTCTTAGAGGACAGACAAAGGTGTGAGGTGCAGCCTCTCAGGGGACCAGCTGAAAGCCTTGTGGCTAAAAAGTCTCCTGGAAAAAGCATCATGTAAAAAGCTAATTTCTTGAGACATTGTTTTCCCTAAGCCCTGTTCCCATTCTTTGGAGACATGTGAATAGTTGGTCTTTGGAATGTGGTGTTGAGGGTCCATGTCAGCAGTGATTCCTGACTCTTTCATTTTCTCACAGTTGTGAATGAGCAAAACCTCTCCCAGAGAATAAGAACCATTAACCTCAGCGCAGAAATGTGCAAACCTGAAAAGTCTCATAGACTGGAGTGATGGTCTGGGTCTGCTGGGAGAGTGATAATGGAGTATTTCAGTGAGAATGGCCAGGTGAAAGGATGTTCCACCTAGCAGGGACCTCAACTGCCACTTGAGTCTGACAGGTTTACTCCCTCAGCACCAGGCTCAAGTCATTCATTTTCTATTCACATGCTATGATTTCTGGTTTTTCAGTATTATTTGTACATTTCTTCAATTTGTTTTTGAAGAGTGAATGAAAACGTGTTTCTCCCTTTTTCTCCTCTGATGCTGTTTCTGTTTGTTGAGAGCTTCAATCAATTGCCTACACTAGAAGCTAGGACAAAACAGTAAAAACAACAAAAGCTCAGTTCTCTGGTTTTTGTGGTTAGTTGTGCTGGGGCCTCTGATTTAACACACAGTGGTACTATTTCAAACCTTTCTGTGCCTTTATACTGCAGAACCCAGACTGGAGAGCAAACAGTGATGAGCATGTGGGTCTTTGTCCTCTCTGAAGAGTTTCCTCCTGGTTTTAGTGAGTCCTTTTTTCCTCAGAACACCTGGGTGGATTTATTTTGGGGGAACATACTGTGGTGTGAACCAATTGGTGCTTAGTCACTGAGCCAAATTTCCAGTAACCCCCACCTTAATTTTTATTTTTGTTAATTTTAATTAATGGTTTGCCATCTTGCATATGGCTGGCATTGAACTTGTGAGCCTCCTGTCTCAACCTCCTGAACCTGGCTGTTTTTGAAACCTCATTTCTAAAAGAAACTCTCTCTGAAGCTTTCTTTATCAGAGTTTAGGTAATGGTTGAGTGGTTAAGCAATAATTTGCTGTTCTTGCCAAATGCAGGCTGTTTACTTAAATCCTTTTAAAGAATTTCTGCTAATTTTTCACAGTGATCACTTTTGACTTAGAAGACTGAAAGATTAGCTGGGTGTGGTGGTGCACGCCTGTAATCCCAGCACTTGGGAGGCTGAGGCAGGAGGATCTCGAGTTCAAAGCCAGCCTCAGCAATGACAAGGCACTTAGGCAGCAACTCAGTGAAACCCTGTCTCTAACAAAATTTTAAAAAAAGGCGGGGGCTGTGTATGTGACCCAGTGGTCAAGGGCCCTTGAGTTCAATCCCCAGTACAAAAAAAAAAAAAAAAAAAGAGTGAGAGGTTGTTTTAGATGTTAAGATTGTTCCATGATAATTGTAGTAAGAATTTCCCAAACTTGGATAACTTCTGCTGTGTGCACTTTGGATCAAGTGACCAGGAACTCACACAGAGATATCAGACTGCTGTCCTACACCAGAGAGAGTCAGTCTGAAGGGCTAGTGAAGGTCACACTTTGCTTGCTTCCCTCCACTGTTCTTCATGACTGCTTCATGTAGCTGTTATAAAACTTTCAGGGCTTTCGGGAATAATGACACTCTAGTTTATGACAGAATCATATTTCCAAACTTCCTGTTTTGTTCTATTTCATGGCAGTACTGTGATGACTTCAACTTCTTAGTTGTGTCATTTTGGTATGAGTGTTAATCTTCTTTTAAGGGTTTATAATTTTTTATAGAATTGATTAGGTTATTCTTTTATAAAACTAAATTTCCACTGGTTCAGTGGTGCATGTCTGTAATATCAGCAGCTGGGGTGCTGAGGAAAAAACTCATAAAGTTAACTGATAAACTCTGCCACTTACTAGGCCCTGAACAAGTTAGTGAGTACTGTCTCAAAATGACAAATGTGCTGGAGATGTGGCTGCATGGTTTAGTGCCCTGGGGTCAATGTCTACTTTTTATATATTTTCTAAAATTTTTCCCACCATGAATAAATAAATAAAACTAAGTCTCTTGTAAGATTGTTAGAAGGGTTTTCGTCTATTACATTGAAATGTATACTGAATGAATATTTGTTGCAGCCGGAAAAGGAAAAGCAGCCCGGAATGGGGGCGCCACAGGAAGGAGCCCGGAGACAGGATGGAAATGAAAAAAATTCTTTTATCTTTCTCTTTCTGTCTCTTGTAATTTCTAACACCACATACACACTCTCACAAGAAACCGAGACACGTACTCTTACAAAAACTACAATATATATACACAATAGCGTTAACCCCATCCGTTCTCTCTCAGGTCTCAACTCACGCACCTGAGCAGGAATGGCGCTGGGCCGATCTGCTGAGTCACAGCTCAAGTCCCACAATATCCCAGGTAAAGTCCCGTGAGACTACGAAAGGCGGCAATGCCCAAACATGTCCATGGCCCATAGTTAACCGCAATCTTAGCCATCTCCCCAAAAAGGGCCCCTGCATTTCCCCCCTTTTGTTTTAAAAGAGGGGATGCTCTAGGATGTCTATGTGCAACCACCATTCTTACCCATCATCGGATAATCAAGGCTGTGCCCTTGACTTTTGTCTTAGGTTGATATGTCGGCCACATGAGACTGTCCTGTGCGACCGTGCCTGTTTTAGGTTGTCTCCCTCTGGGAATCTTACTCGTCATTGGCTAACCAGCCATCCAATGGAGCCCTTTAAGATTGACTGTGTAAGATGACTAACAGCCATCCAATTGTGAGGAGATGCTGTGGCTTTAAGGTGACAAGCCATTTGGTGACGAGCCAAATTGCATATCATACCAAATTCTTTAAACAAATCAGCTGCCCTAAGTTCCATCAAGTAACACAGTGAGTTCTCTAGACAAATACCAGCAAGGCATTATCCCATGAAGTCCCAAACAATGAAAGATCAAAATGTCCACTTGTTATAACACGTAGATTTAGGATGCCCCATGCATGCAGAGCAGAGGCCACACTGCTGGTGAGGTTGTTTGATGCTTGAGCAGCAGGGATGCTTGCAGTGACCGTGATCCCTGCAGCTATAGCAGCAGCTGTCTTTTTTATGTCTAGACAATGCCACCAGCAAATCTTCAGGGCCCGCTACCTAGAGACTCAAGCATCAATTATTAAAGGAAAGGCAGTGCTATACCAGCACTGAGTCAAGAGGCAAGTTGTTAAACTAAAAAATAAAATTAATAGAATAGAAAATTAAAGTTGATTTCTGCTCATACACACTGCTGCTTTAGCTCCCATAAACATAAGCTGGCAAAATATCATATTTAGAACTAAACAAAGAAAGACTGAGGGTATTTACTGCATTAAAGATAGATTAAAGAAAATCTAAAAGCACTTTGGAGAAATAATTTGTTAGCTGGAACCCTCGAGTTTCTGCATACACAGCAATCCTTTACCTGTTGAAATAATTGAAATTAATCAGTTATTAAACAAATGAAATTAATAACAAATAAGCAACCTTATGTCAAAACACCAAAATATCAGGTTATACAGTACTAGTCATATTTTTCACTAAAGAGAAGTCCCTGGGACACCTATAAAACAAAATTGAAGGTACCTTCACTTATTAAATTATTTACCAAAAATGAATACTCTTAAACTTAAAAGAATTAGAGTTTTTTGGATCCATATATATATATATATATATATATTTTTTCATAAGCACTTTGTTATTTTTGATGTCACACTGGACAGACGCACATACAAACATTTATTTGTGATGTCACATTAACATGAAATTTAGACAAATACACACACATAAACACATATATAAAAAAAAAATACAATTGTGTGCACACTAAAGAGAGATCTCTTTGTCCTGGCCGGGAGGAATGACACTTTAGTTGTGACATATTTTGAAGGACTCTTTTAAGGGAATCATTCCATATCTTCACCTTGGTCCTCTTGATTTTGTACCTTTTTTATTAATCTTGATTCCTCAACAACTTCATCTTGATCCTTTTGATTCGGTACCTGCTTTATTAATCTAGATGGTATCCATATTGGAGAGGATTCGTGCTTTGGGAAAACACAAACAGATCCTCTCCCCCAAATTAATACTGGATCTGGACCCTTCCATGTACCTGAAAGAACATCCTTCCAGTAAACCAAAGGTTTATGTTGTTGATGTGGGTTCCAATGTCTGTCTCCAGCAGAATAACCATCAGAGTCTAAAGTTAAAAAATTTAAAGTAAACAGGGCAACTGCCAATCTGTCCTTAGGATTTTTCCAGTTTCCTTCTTTCTGTTATAACATCATAACTTTTAGTGTGCGGTTTGCTCTTTCAATAATGCCCTGAACTGAGGATTGTATGGGATGCCAGTTTTATGGGATATGTTGAATTTTGCGCAAAACTGTTTGAAAGATGAGGACGTATATGCGGGGCCATTATCTGTTTTAAGCATTTTGGAGATGCCCAATGCAGCAAAAGCTTATAAACAATGAGATGTGACATCTTTAACTTTTTCTCTGGAATGTAAGGAAGCAAAAATCATGCCTGAGCATGTATCTATGGTTACATGAATAAATCGCAAATTTCCAAAAATTGGCTCATGAGTAACATCCATCTGCCATAAATGATTGGGCATTAATCCTCCTGGGTTAACACCAAAATGAAGATTGGGCAAATGTGTCATACAAGATTTACAATCTTTTACAATTGTTCTGGCTTGCTCTTTTGTGATTTTAAACGTACGTTGCAAGGTAGTGCTGTTGATGTGAAACTGGGTGTGAAATAAAGTAGCTTGTTGTAGCGCTGAAAGTATAAATATAGTTTTTGTAAGGTCATCTGCCTTTTGGTTACCTTCATGGAGGGGACCAGGCAAATTAGTATGTGCTCTAATATGGCCTACGAATAGAGGTTCTTTTCTTGCCCACAAAAGTTTTTGTATTTGATAAAACAATTTAAAGGATGGAGTATGAGGTGCTATTGGTCCTGCTAGCTCTAATTTTGAGACGGCATGTACAATATAGTGGCTATCTGAAAAAATGTTTATGGGCCAGTCTCTAAAATTTTCCAGAGCTCTTACCACAGCTTCCAATTCCACTAGTTGAGCTGATTTGTGTGCAGTTATGTAAGTCATATTTTCTTTTGTAGTGACTACTGCAGAAGTAGCATTTGAGGACCCGTCTTTAAATACATTAAATGCCTTAGGAATAGCTTTATTTTTTATTATCTGTGGAAATATAATAGGATGATTAATACAAAAAGATAATATAGGAGACTTAGGAAGATGATTATCAAAATTTGCAGAAGTAGAGCATCTAGCTATAGCCCAATCATTATAATTGGAGCATAAATATTCAATCTGTGATGATGAATAAGGAGTAATAATAGTAGCAGGGTGAATGCCAAGTATTTTAGTAGAAGTTTTAAGTCCTTGAAGAATAAGTTTAGCCACCAAGGAGGTATAAGACTCAGTTATTCTTTTAGGAGAGATGGGCAAATGTATCCATAATAAAGGCCCTTGTTGCCAAAATACTCCTGTGGGTGTATATTGTGAAGAAATAATAATCAATATCAGCGGTTGAGTTAAATCAAATCTGTCACAATGAGCTCCTTCGATGGCTTTTTCTACTAACTTTAAAGCTTTTCTAGCATCTGGAGTCAGTGTTCACAGTGAGGATGGATCAGGGTCCCCACGAAGGATATCAAATAAAGGTTTTAATTGGCCAGTATTAAGGTTTAGTGTAGGGCGAAGCCAATTAATGTCCCCCAGTAGTTTTTGGAAATCATTGAGGGTGGTCAAATGTTCTTTATTTATTAAAATTTTGGGTGTCTAACAAAAGTATCCATGATTTTAAATCCTAAATATAATATGGGAGATCTGGTTTGAACTTTTTCTTCTGCTATATATAATCCATATTTTTTTAAATTTTCTACCACATCACTGAACATATTAAATAAGATTTTTTGATTAGGGTGGGCCAGTAAAATATCATCCATGTAATGTAGACACATGAGGTCTGGATATTTATTTTTAATGGGTTGGATAGCCTTGTCCACATATATTTGGCATATGGTGGGGCTATTAGCCATTCCCTGCAGCAAAACCTTCCATTGATATCTCTGATCAGGGCCATTATTGTTAATAGAAAGAACTGAAAAAGCAAACCTGGGGGCATCCAGAGGATGTAGGGAAATAGAAAAGAAGCAATCCTTCACATCAAGACTAATAAGATTGAAATTTTTTGGAATAGATATAGGATTCGGAAGTCCAGGTTGAGTAGGGCCCATGACTTCCATGGTTTTATTAATTTGTCTAAGATCATGTAATAATCGCCATTTTCCTGATTTTTTTTTTGATCACAAATATGGGGGAATTCCAGGGAGAGGTGGAAGGTTCTATATGTCCTACTTCTAATTGTTCCTGAACTAGTAGGTGCGCTGCTTGTAATTTCTCTTTAGATAGGGGCCACTGAGGGACCCAAACTGGCTTATCAGAAAGCCATGGTATTTTCAAAATTATTTTCTCAGTGGCCCCAAAGAAAAATGTCTTTTTCCTATATGATAATGATTTCTTTTAGGGTTAAGCTTACCCTGTACTTTTTGATAATGATTTCTTTTAGGGTTAAGATTACCCTGTAGATTTTTACATTTAACACCTGCAGGCTTGGTTGCAAGTTGTACTCCCATTTGTTGTAAAATATCTCTTCCCCATAAAGTAACTGGTAGATTAGGTAAAACATAAGGCTGAAACATTCCTTTATGTCCTTCATCATCCTCCCATTTTAAAATTACCGCACTTTTTTCTGGGAGGTTATTATATCCCAAGCCTCTTAAACTGGTTGAAGCTTTTTGCAGAGGCCAGTGTTTGGGCCATTGACGTAAATTAATGATGGAAGAATCAGCTCCAGTATCTATAAGAGCCTCCATTTCTATTCTTTGGATTCTTATTTTACACATAGGCCTCCTTGTACAGTCTCAAACCCAGCAAACCATGGGTCTCGAATCAGTGGAACAAAATCCTGTATTGTTCCTAATTAGAGGCATATTCATTTTAAATGAATTATGTAAATTTGGAAGGAGCAGCAGCTGAGCAATTTTATCTCCCTGATTATTAGAACTTATACTTTGGGGTGAGCTAAGCATTATTTTTATTTCCCCTTTGTAGTCTGAGTTTATTACACCTGGGGTCACTTGCAAACCTAATAAGCTTTCAGGACTTCTCCCGAGAATATGTCCTACAGTCCCTGAGGGAAGAGGTCCCCTGACTCCTGTGGGAATCAGTTGAACCCCCATTTCAGGTGTTAACACTATTCGGGCGGTGGAACAGAGGTCTAATCCTGCATTTCCTCCTGTTCCTCTGGCGAGGGAGTGGATGGGTAGTAGGGATTGTGTCGGGGAAGCATCTGAGTGGATGCTTGAGGATACTCCTCCTCCAATGCCTCATACATTTGTGGGCCCCGGGGCATTGGGCCTCATGCCCCAGTTTTTGAATTCCTGAACAAAGGATTTCCATGAATGCCAAATTTTGAATAGCATTTATTGGCCCAATGATTTCCTTTCTTACACCTGGGGCAGCAACCTGGAGCA
Organism: Tamias sibiricus; assembly: GCA_025594165.1. Lineage (NCBI taxonomy): Eukaryota > Metazoa > Chordata > Mammalia > Rodentia > Sciuridae > Tamias > Tamias sibiricus. Next base: position 2,432,719 of record CM046667.1, on the reverse strand, counting down.
CGGTATGAATTTGGTCTTATTTCTCTTTTGGGATTTTGCCTAGAATAGCCTGACTGATTATGATAATTTTGCCTAGAATATCCTGATTGATTATAATGTCTAGGTTGAGCCCTTGTGAAATTTTGAGAGGCAGCATCTCTCACAGCTGCTGCAATCACATTTCCTGTGACAAAGGCATCATTTATATCTTTACATAGTTGTATATATATGGAAAGATCCTTTTTATTTTTCCATGGCCTGATGGCTTCTTGGCAATATTTATTAGCATTTTCGTATGCTAATTGAACAACTAATGGCATAACTTGATCAACGTCTCCAAAAACTTACCTGCAATTCTCAAAAGTCGATCAGCAAATTCAGCATATAGTTTATTAGGTCCTTGAATTACTTTGGACAAGCTACCTTGTAGATCCCTAGGTCCTTGTACAGTTTTCCATGCCTTTAAGGCAGCTGCATTTATCTGAGCATATACTCCTGGGGTATAATATTTTTGAGCCTGTACGTCTGCGAATAGCCCTTTTCCTGTAAGCACTTCTATATTATGGTCTCCAAACCCTGCAGCTGCGTTTCTTTTAGCTGTTTCTATACAAAGTTCTTGAAATTGCGATCGCCAAACCAAGTATTTTCCCCCACTTAATGTTGCTTTACATAGATGTTTCCAGTCTGCGGGGGTTAAGCTTAAGGTGTTAAGGGACTCCAGTATACTCAACGTGAAAGGAGCTTGGGGTCCATATGTCATTACTGCCTCTTTGAGATTTTTTATTGTTTTGAAATCTACTGACTCGAGGCACCTCTGTCCATTTTCATATTCAAATACTGGCAGTTCCCAATGTATCTGTGAGTTACCCTCAAGAGCACATAAGTGCTCAGAAAGACTTTTCATTTCTATTTCTAGGGTATGCAAATGCCTAGTGATACCCTTCATATTTTCTGTAATGGATTCTACCCATGGGGGAGTTGAGGACACAAGTTACTCCACTTGATGATCCCTTGTCTTGGTCTTCCTTAACTTCCTTTTGTTCATTTTCTCAAAATCACTTTTACTTATTTCCTCCTCACTACTACTACTCTCATTGGTCCTAACTGACTCAGTAACATCCTGAGTCCCAGGTTCATTTGAGACCATATATCCTTGAACTATCTCTAATAAATCTTGAATAGCTTTAGCAGGTCAGATCTTTGTCATTTTTGGGATGCTTCTAATACTCTCCTTACTGGTCTTAGTTGACTCAGTAGAAGCTACGCTTTCTTGATCGCCTTCACTGTTTTCTAAATCCTCCTCACTAACGACAGACTCAGCTATATCAAAGAATTTATCAAGAGCCTTGTACACTTGGGTCTTAGTTATTTTTGAACCCATTTTAACCGCTCTGACTAGAGACTCCTGAGAGGTTTCTCAGTTCTTACCTGCTGTGCTGAATGCCCCGAACGGGCCACCAACTCTTGCAGCCGAAAAAGGAAAAGCAGCCTGGAATGGCAGCACCGCAGGAAGGAGCCTGGAGACAGGATGGAAATGAAAAGCTTCTTTTATCTTTCTCTTTCTATCTCTTGTAATTTCTAACACCACATACACACTCTCACAAGAAACCAAGGCACGTACTCTTACAAAAAACTACTATATATATATATATGTCAGGACCGTACACTGCTTTCTGGCTGCTTGCCACATTACCACGCCCTGTTACAGAACCTAGGCTAAGCAGGGGGCGTGGCTGTGAGAACTGAAACCACCCCATAGATAGGCCAATTGCTCCGCCAATGGCATCCGCCCATGATCCTTATGTGTCCCTATGATCTTTCTGTTGATTGGCCCATGTCCTATATAAGACCATCTAACTTCCTCAATAAACCGAGTTTTGGGCATTGCTTTCTACCAAAACTCCCCGGGTGTGGCGTGGTGTCCGTCAATCAGGTGGGGGTAAAGACACTCAGCAACTTTTTCCCGTTAAGCCTATCTTTGCCAGGTAAGCTATTTTAACTCTTTCTGCTGGCAGAATAAGCCCACTTTTAGGGCCAAAAAAGGGGGTAGATTTAGACCTCGGCCCCATTAAGAAGTAACGCAGCAATCCCGACAGTTGGCGCCCAAGCTCGGGGCATGAAAACAAAAAAAAAAAATCATCGATAGGCTTAACAATCTGTTAGAGACGCAGCGTCTCCTTGGCAAAAGTATCCTCTAGAAAATGAGGCAACCATATATCTTTCTCTCTCTTTCTCATCCACTTTCTCTCTCTTTCTTCCTCTCCCTTTTCGGGAAACTCTGCGCAAGTAAACCTGCAATTTTTGTATGTGCCTGGTGGGGGAGAACAGAAAAATGTCCAGAAAAAACGTGCTCACTGAAGGGAGCGCCAGCCTGGGTGCGGAAAAATCTCAGAGCGAGCCCAAACTTAAGAACAAAGAACAGCTGCCCTCTGCAGCACCATGTGGGTGGCGACCATATGGGGTCTCTAGGGGTGTACAGATGGTGGGCCGTTGCCACGTGGCCCCGGGCTTTTGTCCCGGGTACATGGCTGCCACCATCACCGGGGCTCGCAGTTCCGTGGCTTGGCAAAAAGAAAAAGTGTACCTCTGCATGGCCTGTGCTTGTGTCTCGGCCTGCCAGGCATGCGGCTTGCAGCTTGCGTCCAAACTGCTGGGGGCGGGGCCGTGCATGCACGGGGCCTCGCCAGCTCGGACGCCTTAGGGCAGCCCGGCGCAGTGGGGTGCGAGGGGAAGAGAAGGCAAAAGCGCAGCTGCCTGCAGTCGGAGGCAAACGAAATCCAAACCGGGGTCGCCCGTAGGGCCAAATGCACGTGGGTACATCCGGTCGTTGCCTGACAACGGGCTGCCAATGGTGTGTAAAATGCCACCCAAAAGCGCCGCCACAGTCGCACCGGAGACGTCATCTCCTGCGACCGCGCATGGTGGGATGCGCAGGTGGCCAGCGCAGCTCGGCGGGATCAATGCAGCATTCGTGCTGCACACCGGCTCCCGCGGGGTTCCCTGCGTCAATGGCTGGGGCGGCCCACGGGACGAGCCAATTCGCTATGGCTGGGGCGCCAGCTTTCTTCTGCCTGTGCAACGCGGTCCCTCTCGGCAGCTGTGAGCAGCCTGCGTTCTTTGTCTGAGCCCAGCGGCTACATACAGCCTGTGTACACTAGATCCCTTTACTGGCTGGCTACAGAGCGAATAGACTTCTGTTCCTTGAGCCAAGACTTATGTGCCAAAACAGCCGAGCCAAGGCAATTTGCCTGAGCCCTAAGCCTGGGAAACCTTGCTCAATTCTCCATCAAGAGAGGTTTCTCCCCCCACCCCCACTCTGGCCACTGTGCCCTTCCTTAAAAAGGCAAAGCCCCGGGGATACATGCCGATAGCCCATCCTTCTGTCAACAAGGTTCAAACTATACTTCTTTTTAAAATCTTAGGAGCTGAACTTAAATTAGATTCTGTCTGTCCCCTTACTCTTTGGTAGAGCTGTGGGACCTCTTAGGAAAACTCAACTGGTTTAGGCCTTAAAAAAAAAAATAAAAAGTGCCTTAGGCGAAGGCATCTGCTCACAATTGCAGTCCCCCACCCTTCCAGACCTAAATCAGGACTCACATTGAAATGCAAATAGAAAAGTAAGCTCAAGCCCCAAAAGGAAAAAAAAAAAAAGGTTAAAATGTCTTTTTACCAGCCTGTCATTTTTCTAAGATTTTTTGAGCTCATAATTCTAATTTTGTGCACCCATATTGATGTTTTGGTTATGTTGTGTGTACACTTGTGTTCTGTTTGTATGTTTGTGTGTGTAGACTGAGCGCTCATGAAAATTTAAAATATGGATCCAAATACCTTTAACTCACGTGATTTAAAAGTTCTTTACCATCACAAATTCTAAAGCTGGACCTTCGCTCTGGAACTCCAAGATAGAATGCCATCCAAGAGGATGCGCACCATGGAAAAGTTCCAAGGCCCTAAGATGTGCCTTCTGTTTTTGGATTACTAGAGTGAACTGCCACATCAAAAAGAAAATAATAACAATAATAATAATAATTCCTAGTTTTTGCCATCTTATGTCTTGTCTTGTATTCTACAGTTTTTCTGCCTTTTTATTGTGTCTCTTCTCTAGAGTAAATGTAAGAAAAGTAAATTTATAGGTAACTTTGTTTGTTAGACATTAATTTTCAAAGTTAAAATACTGTTAAATATGCCATCAGATAACTTCTTAAATTCCATTGTGCTGGGTTCCAGGCAGGAGGCTGCACCTCCTAGGTGGAAGGCCACACTTTCCAGATACATTGTGAAAAAGACTACATTTCCCAGGTGCCTCAACCTGGCCTGCAAACCTGACTAGCAGGTGCCCTTGCCATCACCTTTTCTTCCCTCCATGCCATTTTTGTCCCCAAATACTCCACGTGGCACCCCAATAAACCATCCCTTTTCAACACAGCGTTCCAGGGTAACTTCTTGTCCTAACAAATTCTAACACATCGAGTAACATTATTGATTGTTTTCATAAATTAGTCTTTGTCATCAATGAAACAGATTAAAATTTCAACAGGTCTAATTCTATATGCATAAATATTATGATCTTATAAAGTAGTTAACAGATGTGTATGATTCTATATAAAGGTTTATAAAAGATTTCTATATAACATTATATTTGTAAGTTTTGGGTTTTTTTTTTTTAAACAAGTAATCTAAAGGAAATTAAAAATTATATAGCTATGGTTGAACAAGAATTATTTCAAAATATCATGTTGTTTCTTTAGGAACTAAACTTGATTTATGAAAACATCAATGTAATTGTATATTGTAAAAGCATTTTGCTACTTTTCCAAAAAGGTTAAATACTCTCAAAATATCTTTAATCCATTCTAAATGTGATATTTTGTCAGCTAAAGTTCATGAAAGCTCAAGCAGCAATGTATGTAAACACTGTGAAATTTTCTTTAAGAAACGGGGATCAACTTCAAAATTAAAACACCTGACCTAAGATTAAAGAATCCCACCATACCTGAGATAAGATAAGGCTCTGGTCTTACATGCCAGAATGTATGGTCTAAAGAGTGATTCTTGTTGTTCAGAAACAGAGATTATAGTATGTAACTCAAAATCCAAGATGGTTATTACACAAACTAAATGTGTTTTTAAGTTTGCCTGTTAATGTTTTGTACCACAGACCCCAGCTAATAAAGAGTAAATGACAACTGTAAGTTTATAAGCATTAAAGTTAAAGCCCAGTAATCTTAATTTAAGATTAGCTTGCTAGATGTTTAAAATCAAGATTTTAAGCTAAATTAAAAGGGTCAAGAAAACCAATATTTGGTTCTTGCCCTCAGAGTCAAGTCTGAATCCAGGAGACAGGGAGGTTCTCTAAAAAGCTTTGCAACTCTGGGCCACATAACTTCCCGATCAGAGAGGTTGTGAGGCCTATAGAGAAAAGAAAGCCAAACAGTGACCTTGCTATGAAGAGGAGGGTCCTAAAAAAGAGAGGCATCCCTGCTGCTTCCAAGAGAAGCCACATGGTCAAGCAAGACCTGGATCCATCCTCGTGGAAGGCACTAGCAGAATGAAAAAAGCTGTTCTTGGGTTCCCCCCAAAATTACTACCATGGGAATTCAACTGACTCTTAGCAATAGATAAAGGCAAAAGTCAGTTTGACTTAACTTCATTTTAAACACCTAGCAAAAACAGTTAAAACCAAAAATGCAGCCATTCCTGGGCATTTTTTAGAAGTGAAGGTAACTTCAGATATAAACTTGTAAACAGTTTAACAACTAAGTAACTGCCACGTCAAAAGTTTTTAGTCAGTTTAAGGCCTACAGATCTTCCTAACCTACACAGGTAGGCTTAATATTCAGTAGGATGATTATCTAGCCCTAAGTGAAAGAGATAAAAGAGTTCTCTACTAGACACAGAGGTCATGCCAATAGAAAGATTTTATAGGATCAGATGACATTAAGTAGCTCAATTACCATCTTATCTAGATAGACATCTGTAACATTAAATGTTGTGTTTACATTCCTGATAACTCTATACATGCTAAAGATTTAAATTATCATCCTCATGGTATACATTGAAATGTTCCAGATGCTGTAACATTTATTCAGTACTCATGTTTTTTGTTTCTCTAATAGAAGCTCCCATACCTGATGACGTTACAACCTTCCCCAGGCTTCAATCTGACCTGACTTCTAATAAGGGAACTCCAAACTACTTCCCCCATCACTTGGCCCACTTTCAGCTCACAGAAGCCAGATTCGGTCGCCGTCCTATTCCCTTACAGTAGTAAGGAGTTCCTAAAATTAGAAGGGTAAAAAAGCCAAAATCTCATAGATAGTTGGTATCTGTCTTCACTCAATGACTTATTAAATCCTCTCCACTTGAGGGTTTAAAGGTGCTTTAACCCAGGTTAAAATAAAACAAAAAGGGGAAAACAGCCCCCATGATCAGTTAAAAACAGTAATGCTTAAATTTTTCCAAGCATCAGCCTTTGACTGTCTTTCAGAGACATTGGTCCAACCAGACACCCTACCTATGTGTCTTTCCAATTGGAGAACCAAGCCCTATTTGGGTACCTGCTAGGACCTCAAATACTGCCAATTAGAACAAAATGACTACCCAAGAGCACATGCTCTTGAGGGGTGATTATTTTCCCTTTTTCCACAGGAATGAAAAACCCATGATGGATTCTCTGTCTCGTTGTGATTGGACTTCTCATCTCTATCCTGATGTTCATCATGAGCACTCTTGCCTTGGACTCTCCCTTTGTCAGTATTTCAACTCTCTGCAATGAGAAAAGAGGGACTATGCCTATTCCTGAGAGAAATTGCTATTTCATTGCCAACTGTCCAGACTTTGTTCTAGACGGCTTCCTTTGGACTGAACTAAATGGGTCGGCTTTAGCTTAAGCGGTTACTTCTTCATGCTGGACTTTATATCTGTCTAATCCCTACCTTCTCCTTTTTTTGTGAAATCCCTGACTCTCATTTTCCTTGTGTTCACCTTTGGGCCCTGTGTACGGCTTGGTGGTCTGCCAATAATGCCTTCAGCGATGCTGAGTGAGAGCCCTACAGACTTGGCCATGGTCCTTAACAAGATGCAGAGGTCTAAACCAGCCATCCTTGAAAAGCCTTCCCAAAGGTGACTGTCCTGTCCCATGTCCTTCCCCTGGACACTTGCTGGCCCTGGGTGTGTCCTCCTGATGGACACCCCATTTTTTAAAACAAAATGGGGGAGCCCCAGTTTGAAAATAAACAAAACGGGCAAGTGTCGAGACCTTACACTGCTTTCTGGCTGCTTGCCACATTACCGTGCCCTGTTACAGGACCTAGGCTAAGCAGGGGGCGTGGCTGTGAGAACTGAAACCACCCCAAAGATAGGCCAAAGGCTCCACCAATGGCATCCGCCCATGATCCTTATGTGTCCCTATGATCTTTCTGTTGATTGGCCATGTCTTATATAAGACTGTCAAACTTCCTCAGTAAACCGAGTTTTTGGCATTGCTTTCTACCAAAACTCCCTGGGTGTGGCATGGTGTCCGTCAATCAGGCGAGGGTAAAGACACTCGGCAAATTTTGCCCATTAAGCCTATCTTCGCCAGGTAAGCTACTTTAACTCTTTCTGCTGGTAGAAGGAGCCCACTTTTAGGGCCCACAAAGGGGGTAGCGTTAGACCTCGGCCCCATTAAGAAGTAACGCAGCAATCCCAACATCATCCGGTCGTTGCCTGCAACGGGCTGCCAATGGTGTGTAAAATGCCACCCAAAAGCGCCGCCACAGTCGCACCGGAGACGTCATCTCCTGCGACCGCGCATGGCGGGATGCGCAGGTGGCCAGCGCAGCTCGGCGGGATCAATGCAGCATTCGTGCTGCACACCGGCTCCCGCGGGGTTCCCTGCGTCAATGGCTGGGGCGTTTGCGGGACTAGCCAATTCGCTATGGCTGGGGCGCCAGCTTTCTTCTGCCTGTGCAACGCGGTCCCTCTCGGCAGCTGTGAGCAGCCTGCGTTCTTTGTCTGAGCCCAGCGGCTACATACAGCCTGTGTACACTAGATCCCTTTACTGGCTGGCTACAGAGCGAATAGACTTCTGTTCCTTGAGCCAAGACTTATGTGCCAAAACAGCCGAGCCAAGGCAATTTGCCTGAGCCCTAAGCCTGGGAAACCTTGCTCAATTCTCCATCAAGAGAGGTTTCTCCCCCCACCCCCACTCTGGCCACTGTGCCCTGCCTTAAAAAGGCAAAGCCCCGGGGATACATGCCGATAGCCCATCCTTCTGTCAACAAGGTTCAAACTATACTTCTTTTTAAAATCTTAGGAGCTGAACTTAAATTAGATTCTGTCTGTCCCCTTACTCTTTGGTAGAGCTGTGGGACCTCTTAGGAAAACTCAACTGGTTTAGGCCTTAAAAAAAAAAATAAAAAGTGCCTTAGGCGAAGGCATCTGCTCACAATTGCAGTCCCCCACCCTTCCAGACCTAAATCAGGACTCACATTGAAATGCAAATAGAAAAGTAAGCTCAAGCCCCAAAAGGAAAAAAAAAAAAGGTTAAAATGTCTTTTTACCAGCCTGTCATTTTTCTAAGATTTTTTGAGCTCATAATTCTAATTTTGTGCACCCATATTGATGTTTTGGTTATGTTGTGTGTACACTTGTGTTCTGTTTGTATGTTTGTGTGTGTAGACTGAGCGCTCATGAAAATTTAAAATATGGATCCAAATACCTTTAACTCACGTGATTTAAAAGTTCTTTACCATCACAAATTCTAAAGCTGGACCTTCGCTCTGGAACTCCAAGATAGAATGCCATCCAAGAGGATGCGCACCATGGAAAAGTTCCAAGGCCCTAAGATGTGCCTTCTGTTTTTGGATTACTAGAGTGAACTGCCACATCAAAAAGAAAATAATAACAATAATAATAATAATTCCTAGTTTTTGCCATCTTATGTCTTGTCTTGTATTCTACAGTTTTTCTGCCTTTTTATTGTGTCTCTTCTCTAGAGTAAATGTAAGAAAAGTAAATTTATAGGTAACTTTGTTTGTTAGACATTAATTTTCAAAGTTAAAATACTGTTAAATATGCCATCAGATAACTTCTTAAATTCCATTGTGCTGGGTTCCAGGCAGGAGGCTGCACCTCCTAGGTGGAAGGCCACACTTTCCAGATACATTGTGAAAAAGACTACATTTCCCAGGTGCCTCAACCTGGCCTGCAAACCTGACTAGCAGGTGCCCTTGCCATCACCTTTTCTTCCCTCCATGCCATTTTTGTCCCCAAATACTCCACGTGGCACCCCAATAAACCATCCCTTTTCAACACAGCGTTCCAGGGTAACTTCTTGTCCTAACAAATTCTAACACATCGAGTAACATTATTGATTGTTTTCATAAATTAGTCTTTGTCATCAATGAAACAGATTAAAATTTCAACAGGTCTAATTCTATATGCATAAATATTATGATCTTATAAAGTAGTTAACAGATGTGTATGATTCTATATAAAGGTTTATAAAAGATTTCTATATAACATTATATTTGTAAGTTTTGGGTTTTTTTTTTAAACAAGTAATCTAAAGGAAATTAAAAATTATATAGCTATGGTTGAACAAGAATTATTTCAAAATATCATGTTGTTTCTTTAGGAGCTAAACTTGATTTATGAAAACATCAATGTAATTGTATATTGTAAAAGCATTTTGCTACTTTTCCAAAAAGGTTAAATACTCTCAAAATATCTTTAATCCATTCTAAATGTGATATTTTGTCAGCTAAAGTTCATGAAAGCTCAAGCAGCAATGTATGTAAACACTGTGAAATTTTCTTTAAGAAACGGGGATCAACTTCAAAATTAAAACACCTGACCTAAGATTAAAGAATCCCACCATACCTGAGATAAGATAAGGCTCTGGTCTTACATGCCAGAATGTATGGTCTAAAGAGTGATTCTTGTTGTTCAGAAACAGAGATTATAGTATGTAACTCAAAATCCAAGATGGTTATTACACAAACTAAATGTGTTTTTAAGTTTGCCTGTTAATGTTTTGTACCACAGACCCCAGCTAATAAAGAGTAAATGACAACTGTAAGTTTATAAGCATTAAAGTTAAAGCCCAGTAATCTTAATTTAAGATTAGCTTGCTAGATGTTTAAAATCAAGATTTTAAGCTAAATTAAAAGGGTCAAGAAAACCAATATTTGGTTCTTGCCCTCAGAGTCAAGTCTGAATCCAGGAGACAGGGAGGTTCTCTAAAAAGCTTTGCAACTCTGGGCCACATAACTTCCCGATCAGAGAGGTTGTGAGGCCTATAGAGAAAAGAAAGCCAAACAGTGACCTTGCTATGAAGAGGAGGGTCCTAAAAAAGAGAGGCATCCCTGCTGCTTCCAAGAGAAGCCACATGGTCAAGCAAGACCTGGATCCATCCTCGTGGAAGGCACTAGCAGAATGAAAAAAGCTGTTCTTGGGTTCCCCCCAAAATTACTACCATGGGAATTCAACTGACTCTTAGCAATAGATAAAGGCAAAAGTCAGTTTGACTTAACTTCATTTTAAACACCTAGCAAAAACAGTTAAAACCAAAAATGCAGCCATTCCTGGGCATTTTTTAGAAGTGAAGGTAACTTCAGATATAAACTTGTAAACAGTTTAACAACTAAGTAACTGCCACGTCAAAAGTTTTTAGTCAGTTTAAGGCCTACAGATCTTCCTAACCTACACAGGTAGGCTTAATATTCAGTAGGATGATTATCTAGCCCTAAGTGAAAGAGATAAAAGAGTTCTCTACTAGACACAGAGGTCATGCCAATAGAAAGATTTTATAGGATCAGATGACATTAAGTAGCTCAATTACCATCTTATCTAGATAGACATCTGTAACATTAAATGTTGTGTTTACATTCCTGATAACTCTATACATGCTAAAGATTTAAATTATCATCCTCATGGTATACATTGAAATGTTCCAGATGCTGTAACATTTATTCAGTACTCATGTTTTTTGTTTCTCTAATAGAAGCTCCCATACCTGATGACGTTACAACCTTCCCCAGGCTTCAATCTGACCTGACTTCTAATAAGGGAACTCCAAACTACTTCCCCCATCACTTGGCCCACTTTCAGCTCACAGAAGCCAGATTCGGTCGCCGTCCTATTCCCTTACAGTAGTAAGGAGTTCCTAAAATTAGAAGGGTAAAAAAGCCAAAATCTCATAGATAGTTGGTATCTGTCTTCACTCAATGACTTATTAAATCCTCTCCACTTGAGGGTTTAAAGGTGCTTTAACCCAGGTTAAAATAAAACAAAAAGGGGAAAACAGCCCCCATGATCAGTTAAAAACAGTAATGCTTAAATTTTTCCAAGCATCAGCCTTTGACTGTCTTTCAGAGACATTGGTCCAACCAGACACCCTACCTATGTGTCTTTCCAATTGGAGAACCAAGCCCTATTTGGGTACCTGCTAGGACCTCAAATACTGCCAATTAGAACAAAATGACTACCCAAGAGCACATGCTCTTGAGGGGTGATTATTTTCCCTTTTTCCACAGGAATGAAAAACCCATGATGGATTCTCTGTCTCGTTGTGATTGGACTTCTCATCTCTATCCTGATGTTCATCATGAGCACTCTTGCCTTGGACTCTCCCTTTGTCAGTATTTCAACTCTCTGCAATGAGAAAAGAGGGACTATGCCTATTCCTGAGAGAAATTGCTATTTCATTGCCAACTGTCCAGACTTTGTTCTAGACGGCTTCCTTTGGACTGAACTAAATGGGTCGGCTTTAGCTTAAGCGGTTACTTCTTCATGCTGGACTTTATATCTGTCTAATCCCTACCTTCTCCTTTTTTTTGTGAAATCCCTGACTCTCATTTTCCTTGTGTTCACCTTTGGGCCCTGTGTACGGCTTGGTGGTCTGCCAATAATGCCTTCAGCGATGCTGAGTGAGAGCCCTACAGACTTGGCCATGGTCCTTAACAAGATGCAGAGGTCTAAACCAGCCATCCTTGAAAAGCCTTCCCAAAGGTGACTGTCCTGTCCCATGTCCTTCCCCTGGACACTTGCTGGCCCTGGGTGTGTCCTCCTGATGGACACCCCATTTTTTAAAACAAAATGGGGGAGCCCCAGTTTGAAAATAAACAAAACGGGCAAGTGTCGAGACCTTACACTGCTTTCTGGCTGCTTGCCACATTACCGTGCCCTGTTACAGGACCTAGGCTAAGCAGGGGGCGTGGCTGTGAGAACTGAAACCACCCCAAAGATAGGCCAAAGGCTCCACCAATGGCATCCGCCCATGATCCTTATGTGTCCCTATGATCTTTCTGTTGATTGGCCATGTCTTATATAAGACTGTCAAACTTCCTCAGTAAACCGAGTTTTTGGCATTGCTTTCTACCAAAACTCCCTGGGTGTGGCATGGTGTCCGTCAATCAGGCGAGGGTAAAGACACTCGGCAAATTTTGCCCATTAAGCCTATCTTCGCCAGGTAAGCTACTTTAACTCTTTCTGCTGGTAGAAGGAGCCCACTTTTAGGGCCCACAAAGGGGGGTAGCGTTAGACCTCGGCCCCATTAAGAAGTAACGCAGCAATCCCAACATATATACACAATAGCGTTAACCCCATCCGTTCACTCTCAGGTCTCATCTCACGCCCCCGAGCAGGAATGGCACTGGCCGATCTGCTGAGTCACGGCTCAAGTACCATGAGATCCCAGACCAAGTCCTGGCCCATAGTTAACCGCAATTTAGTTTACAAAAGTTTACAAAAGAGGGATAGGTGCCTTTTACCACCAAGATTCCAGTTTGCCTGGACCATCATTGTAATCTTTCTCAAAGACATCTGATGTCACTCATCTTTCCATGCTGTGAAGGCCACCCCACTGAAGGCTTCCTCTTTGGTCTATTGCTCACATTTGCTGATACTGTGCTGCTCAGGACGTCACATGTTTTAAGTCTTTGAGTATGGTTGTATGTCTGCAGCAGGAGTACATTCTGCTAGGTGCTCTTTTTGGCTGTTCCATCACTGTGCAGACATGAGAGCATGTTTACAGATGTACATGTAGTGGCCTGTTTCACACCCAAACTATGTTGGATAGGTGAGGACTCTGGGTTAAAAACCTGCTGCTTGACCACACCCTGAAAATGCTTCTACCTTAGGTTTGTTTGCACCAGCATTATTACAGGCTCAAAAAACTTTTTCACCACAGACATCCATTGCACATGTGGACCCATCCTTGATCAAAATGTCCTGGAGCACAACATGGCTATGTGGCACATAAATATAGTACTGAACTGGCTGCTGTTCAGAAAAGTTTGAAATCACTGGACATACATTGTTGCTATGAGGATTAGAAAATTGGTGTCTTGTGTTTATTAAGAAGATTGTTTTGAGACATATAAAACTTTGTAACGGTGTTTTTCGGACAAGGTGATGTCTTTGGTTCATTGAGTTATTTCTAAGAGACATGCCATCTTTCCACTTACCCCATTTTGATTTGACTGTAAACACAAAAATTATCAAATTGTTGTGTATATTAATCACTGTATTTCATTTTTTTCTTTCTTCTTCTTCTTCTTCTTTTTTTTTTTTTTTTTTTTTGTACCAGGCATTGAACTCAGGGGCACTCGACCACTGGGCCACATCCCCAGCACTTTTTTGGTATTTTATTAGCGACAGGGTCTCACTCAGTTGCTTAGTGCCTGGCCATTGCTGAGGCTGGCTTTGAATTTGCAATCCTCCTGCCTCAGCCACCCAAGTGCTAGGATTACAGGCATACACCACCACACCCGGCTTCACTGTATTTCTTTACTAGTTGACTAAAATTGTTCTGGAGTAAAACACCTGTGACCTTGTAGTTGTTCTCTTGGTGTAATCACACAGTAGGAGCACAATCCCCAATTAACACATTGTGACAACCTGTGTGAAAGTTTGTCTAAATGTTGTCTATAAGGGAAGTGCCTTAGTTAGCCTATGCCTATATGATGTTGGTAGGGGTAGATTCTAGGCATTTCTTTAAGAATGGAACAATAGACTTTTAAAAGGAAACAAAGAGAACAGTAAATAACATGTTGTCTATATTAACTTTGTAGTCACAGTGAGCCAGTGTGGTTGGAAGAATTTATGTCAAATGTTGAGTTTCATGATTCCAGATATTTTCCTACTCAGTCAGATTTTTTTTTCCTAAGGGTATGTACTATTGAGAGTGCTAATATTATCTCTGTATGCACAGGATGTTATTAGGACATGTTATAGAGGTCCAACCAATAAAAAAGTTAGAAGTACCCAGTATACTATCTTACTTACTGTGAACTCACTAAAGGAAGGGTGAAAAACACTCTTCTCTTCACCTTTGGAATGGCCAAATTCTAGTGTTAGAGTGCTGTGAGGAATTAATTTCACTAAAGATTTGATGGACCAAATTGTGGAATAGTGGAATTAATAGGGAGGCCAAAGAATCATCTGAAAATCTTGCATGTTGAGTATAGTTTTCTCATGCTGCAAATCTCTCCTGCCCTGTACTATACATTTGAAAAATATTTTAGATCTCAGTGACCTTTGAGGACATGGCTGTGACCTTCACTCAGGAGGAGTGGGCTTTGCTGGATCTATCCCAGAAGAAACTTTACAGAGATGTGATGCTGAAAGTGTTCAGAAACCTGGATTTTATAGGTAATACTGATGTTTCTTTAATTAATCAAATTGAGAACTCGTGTTTATTTTGGTCATTTATGTAGAACATGAAAAGGGAATGATTTGTTGAATTATTGCATCATGAAACTCATAGAATTTGGGAAAGCAATTCTAGCTCCTGAGAATTCATAACGTTCTGGTTTGGCATTTTAGGAAACAAATGGGATGACAAGAACATTGAAGATCAGACTGAAATTCTGGGAGCAATGTAAGGTATTTGTACTCACAAGAAGAATACTTGAAGGAATCTCAGAAAGTCATATGACTTTTAAAACAAAAAACAAAGATGTATGCACAACTAGAAGTGTATTTATTCTTATCAGATTTTTTTACCTGAAATATATACTTAACTCTAACAGATATTCAGTCTTTTCAAAGTATCTTACATGCAATAAAGTAATATGAAATTGCATATGTGAATATCACTATTTGGATAATAGCAATAGGAAAGCTATGTGGCAAATTTTTTTTCCTTTCAAACTATCATTTTCAGGCAATTTGAACAAGTGAGAAAAACCTAGACTTACCTGATGTTGGTAGTAAAGTAAGCCTATTCTAGTTTTACCTGAAGTTGTTAGTAATGTAAGCCTAGGAACTATGATTTTATAGATAATCATGAATGAATCAAGCATTGATAATGTGTGTTATGTTCTACAAGAAGTCATATGTTAAACTTCAAAGGCAAAGAAGATAGTGCAGGAAAACTTTCAATGCGATTCCAACTATTACCTGGACACCCCCCCCCCAAAAAAAATTAATAGAGTAAATTCATGTGACTATATTATGTGTGCAAAAAGGTTTAATATATCCTTCATTTCTTTATAGGCAGATCATATCTCACTCTGGACACAAATGCTACAAGAATGAGGAATGTGTAGAGAAGCCATGTGCATTTAAACAATATAGGAAATCTCTGGTTTCTCTCAATGGTGTTCACACACAAATGTTCATACAAGCTGTAGATGGACCTAATAATAGTACAGTATGTGGGAGATCTACAGTACTTCCAGTTCCATTCAAAAGCATGAAGAAATTCAAAAGGGCAGCAACCCTATGAATATAAAAAATGTGGTGAAGTCTTTTCTTCTCTCATAGGTGTTCAAGGGCACATGATAACACATGGTCAAGGTAAAATCATTAAATATGAGATTTGTAGGAAAGTTTTTCAATTCCCCTCTTCATTTACAAGACATGAAAGACCTCATTGTGGAGAAAAACTCTATGAAATTAGACAAGGTGGTTGAACATTTATTTTATTCACAAGTCTTCAAAGTCTCATGTTCTAGAACACTGGGAATGAATGTATTAAATGCAAGGTATATGGGAAAGTCTTTGCTTGTCTCAGTTTATTTCGAATTCATCAGAGAACACATACTGGAGAGAAATCCTATGAATGTCAGCAGTGTGGCAAGACCTTCACTCACTCCACTGGTTTTCACTCACATAAAAATTCTCATACTGGAAAGAAGCCCTATGAATGTAAACAATGTGGAAAAGCCTTCACTACTTCCACTTACCTTCAAATACATGAACAGACGCATACTGGAGAGAAGTGTTATGCTTGTACACAGTGTGGTAAAGTCTTCAGTAAGTCTTCTGAACTACACTCACATAAAAAAAAAATTCATACTGGAGAGAAGCCTTATGAATGTCAACATGTGGAAAGGCCTTTGGTAGATCTAGTAAGCTTCACAGACATGAAAGAACGCATACTGGAGACAAACCCTATGAATGTAAACAATATGGTAAAGCCTTTATTACTTCCAGTGAACTTCACATACATGGAAGAACACATACTGGAGAGAAACCCTATAAATGTACAAACAATGTGAAAAAGCCTTTGTCACATCTTGTCATCTTAACAGACATGGAAAAAGGCATACTGGAAAGAAGCACTATGAATGTAAACAATGGGGCAAAGCCTTTGCTAGATCCAATGACTTTCACAGACATGGAAGAACACATACTGGAGAGAAGCCCTATGAATGTAAAAAAGGTGGTAAAACCTTTGCTAGATACAATCATCTTCAAACACATGGAAGAATGCATACTGAAGAGAAGCACTATAAATATGATCAGAGTGGCAAAGCCTTTGCTATATCCAGTGCCCTTTAAAGACATGGAAGAATGCATACTGAGATCAGCCCTGTGAATGTAAACATGTGGAAAAGCCTTCACTCATTTCTCTACTCCACTCACATGAACAAATGCATACTGGAGAGAAGCCCTATGAATATAAACAATGTAGCAAAACCTTTGCTAGTCCCTCAGCTTCACATACATGGAAGAATGCATACTGGAGCGAAGCCCTATTAAAGTCAACGATGTGGAAAAGCCTTTTCTTCATCAAGTCATCTTCACATGCATGGAAGAACACATACTGGAGAGAAGTCCTAAGAATGTAAGCTGTGTGGCAAGGCCTTTCGCTCAAACTTCTATGCTTCCCTCACATGAATGAGCTTCTAATGAAGAGAAACCCTATGGCTATCAGCTTCACTCACATGAATGAACTCATACTGCAGAGAAATCGTACTCATGAAAACACTTTGCAAAGTCTTATGTTATTACTGTTTCAATGATAAACCTGTAGGGAGTTTAATGGAAAAAAAAAATGCTTGGAATTTGAAATGTGGTTAAACAATGTATCTTGTCACCTTCAAAGAAACAAAAGGAAGAAAGGGCTCACACTGCCACATATATTTAGTCTCATTGTGCTGTACCACTGAGCCACATTCCATTCCCTTTTATTTTTTATTTTGAGGCAGGAACATTCTGAGTTCATTAGTGTCTTCCTAAGGTGCTGAGCCTGGCCTCAAACTTGTATCCTTCATCCTCAGCTACCCAAGAAACTGGAATTAAAGGCATATACCACAATATCTTACAGAATAGATCTTTAAATGTGAAAACATGACAAATCATTCCATTTTCCCTATTGCATTCAAAGCCATTTCATTTACACTCGAAAACAAACCCTTTGAATATGGGGGATTTGCTATATCCTGTCAGCTTTACATCCCAGCCCTATATTTTTTTTTATGTATTGAAAATACTAATGCAGAGAAGTGCTGTGAATATGAGACATGTGGGGAATCTTCTAGTTTCCCCATTCGTTCTAAGGACTGGGAAGACGCACTTATCAACTCAGTTTGCCTCTTTTTTTTTTTTAAGAGTTTCATGCAAAGGGGGAAAAAAAATGCAAAAATGAATACATCCAATGCAAGTAATAAACATTAAATATACTATGAATGAATCCTATGTGATAAATATAACATGAATGAATGAATACTATGTAATAAATATAATATGAATGAATCCTATGAAAGTAAAAAAAAAATATAAACGGTTCAGATGTTCTAGTTTTGTTCAGGATAAACAATGTGGGGCAGTATGCAACTTTCACAGTTTCCTTCAAAGACATAAAATGATTCACATCAGGGAAAACCCTTCTGCTCTTTAAAAAATGTGGTAACACTTTCAACTTTCCAGGTCTCTTTGAACAGCATGGAAAAAATCACACTGGAGAAAAGCCTTCTATGCATAAACATGGTGAGACCTTCCCTTGTTTCAGATCCATTCAGACTTTTTCATATTCAAGGAAAAATATTTTATTTTATAACAGAGATTCAACCCAGTGACACTTATCCACTCAGCCACATCCCAGTCCTTTTAATTTTTAATTTTTAATTTTTTTTCAATTTTGAGACTTTGTCTCACTGAAGTACTTAGGTCTTATGTTGCTGAGGCTGGCTTTGTAATTGTGATCTTCCTGCCTCATCCTTTTATAGTAATGCACTACGTTCAGTAATCAAGCTCTTTTTTGAGAAAACCACTGTTGGTGTGTTTACAGAGTGCGAACCTTTCCTTTCTTCACTATTTAGAGATAATGAAAATGCACCCTGGAGTGGGCATAAGGATTGCATCAGCATGGAGATGTGAAAGTCACATCTTTTTCTGGGTTTAATCTCAATTAATGTTAGATTCAATTTCCCTGTATTTTAAGATTTTTTTTTTTCATCTGTGGTCAACTCTCACATAATATGACATAATCTTTTATTTACTGTGCATGTATGTTTGTGTAAAACCTAGTATGTAGTATAATTTTGTACATAGAATTATATATGTAGAATAGTTTATAAAATGTTTGTTAAATGTATTTATTTTTAGTTGCTGCATTTTAATACCTCCTAAATTTTTCATCTCTCTATTTCCCTTAAATACTTTTTTTTCCCTCATATTTCCATTTTTACACTAATGGCCTTAGCAAATAAATGATATTTTAAAACTCTGGTATCATAATAAAATAACTTTTTCCAGGCCCATGGTTAATTCTGATATTGTCTGTTTTTGCAAATATCTTATGACTTTTATATATGTTGTGAGAAAAACAAAGACATTGTGAGAGTTTTTATATATAATTACTAGGGTGAGAGAATGGAGGGGGAACAAAAAAGTATTATTAGTAGTAGTATCATCATCATCCTTATGATATCTTGTTTCTTAAGCACTGAGCTCCATCCTTAGTACTTTTAATATTTATTTTAATAGATGATCTTGCTAACTTCTTCCCAAGGGCCTCACTATGTTACTGATGCTCTGTTTGAATTTGTGTTCCTCATGCTATAGCCACTGGGAATACAGACATATGCTACCAGGGCCAGTTTCTGAATGTTTCTTGAAACCCTTTTGTAAAATAAAATGTGCCTTGTTTGTGGATACTTTCCAGGTGTTAACTGATTCAGAAGCAAGAATTACTTTTTTATGTGTTTATGTGTATTAAATTTTTTCAAGTTTTAAAATTGTTGAATAATACTGATCATCATAAGAACTTTAGTTCACACATCAAATTCCACATTCTTTTGTGTGTGTGTGTGTGTGTGTGTGTGTGTGTGTGTGTGTGTGTGTGTGTTTGTGGTACCAGGGATTGTACTCAGGGCACTCATCCAATGGGTCACATCCCCAGCCATTTTTTGTATTTTATTTAGAGACAGGGTCTCACTGAATTGCTAAGTGCCTCTCCATTGCTGAGGCTGGCTTTGAACTTGCGATCCTCCTGCCTCAGCCTCCCAAAGTGCTGGGATTACAGGCGTGCAACATAGCGCCCGGCTACATTCCACATTCTTATTACTCCAGTTGAACTAAACAGAAATATACTTAGAAAAAGTTTATCTTAGAAAATTTCTTTTAAAAACAAGGGTAGAAGCACTATTTAAATATTTAAGAGAACAAGCTATTCATTTTTGTTAAGATGCCCTGATATAATGAACTTCAAATAATCTAA
>CM046667.1:2264787-2412704 GCA_025594165.1 Tamias sibiricus | reverse complement strand
GCCTCTGCTCTGCATGCACGGGGCCTCCTAGATCAGCACCACATTTTGAAATTGTCAATCAATGTGTTGATCTTCTCCAAGAGCAAGTGGACATTTTGGCAGATCTTTCTACTATAGGATGTTTGGGACATTACACCAGAACAATACCTTACAGGTAGGTTCCCTTTTCTTTTAACCTTTTTTTTAATAATTTATTTGCTTTAGGCAGCTGATTTATTTTGTCTATCGACCCGGGCCCCACACACGAACTTAGTATGCTATCTTAATGAAGGCAGCTGATTTGGCTTGTACACAGCTGTTTAATGAAAAGTCTCATTGCACAAAGCTTGCCGCCTTAGAACCGGAGCATCTCCTCATGATCTCCTCATGATTGGTTTCGGAGCTCCTCAATTGGATGGCGATTGGTATGGCTGGTAGTCAAATACTGGAAAGTCTCATGTGACCAACATATCAACCTAAGACAGGAGTAGAGGGTATGACCTTGATTATTGATGACGGGTAAGAATGTCGGTTGCACACATAGACGCTTAAGACAGGCACAGTGGATCCTGATGTGGTGAGGGTCTCCACGCATTCCATTTAAGCTATTCCCTCTTTTAAAACAAAAAGGGAGGAAATGTAAGAGCCCTTAATGAGGAAGTAGCTAAGATGGTGGCTGGCTGAGAGCCATAGGCGGCATTTAATTGTTTACACTTGACCTTAATAAAATTGACTAAGAATCTTTTTGTGCTGCACCTGTACACGTGTATGCTTAATTAGTGAAGAGTATTTAACCAGGCAGGGGGCGTCAGAGAGGGAGAGAGAGAGAGAGAGAGAAAGAGGAAAGAAGAAGAAGCAAGAATAAAGAAACTACTCATCCCCAGTCTGCCTCCAATTTTTTTCTCGCAGTATCATTGCTGTAGGCGGCAACAAGGCTGTTGACAAGCTTGTGCCCATATAAAAAAATATATAAAATTTTCTCTCCAATATATTACCCCAACTCTTTTGCCTTGATGTCCTCAAAATTGTTTATGTATTGAAGTAAAAGCCCTGCTGTGCTTATGGCTCAGGCTTTGGGAATTATTCCTGTGGGCTGTGGTGCCACTAATAAACTGTTGCTTCCAGATCCCAGTGTTTTGTGGCCTCATTTACCCCTACACAAGACGGCAGCAAAGTGCAGTAGAAAGAGCAAAAGCTCTGTTCTCTGTTTGTGGGTAGATGTGCTATGGCCTGTGCTTTAAAATACAGTGTTGCTATTGAAAACTCTTCTGTGCATTTACTCTGGGGAACCCAGCCTGGGCAGTAACCAGTGCTGAGCATGTGGGTCCTAAGTCTCCCTGAAAAGTGTCTTTCTGGTCTTTGTGGGCTTCCTTTCTTCCTGAGAACACGTGGGTGATTTATTTTTGGGATGCATACTGTGGAGTGATCCCACAGCTGCTTAAGCACTAAGCCAAATCCCCAGCACCATCAACATCAATTTTTAATCTTTGTTTATTTTGATTCACCTCATGTAGATGTTGTGAACTTTTCAGAGCTTTCTAGCATGATTACATTTTTGTACTAATTGTTCTGATCGTGTTTTCTAATTTCTATGGAGGTTTTGCCTGTAGAACAGCTCCTTTTCCCTGGAGACCTTTTCATCTTGAATATAAATGACTTACCTTCTTCAAAGTCGAAATGACTATATTTGTGTGAGGTTATTCTGGGCCTCTATTTTCTTCTATTTCATGGTCAAACTATAACGTCATGAGGCTTTCTGTTCTGTTTTCTTTCATGGCAGTACTGTGATGATTCCAGATTCCTTGTTATGTCATTTTGGAATGAATGTTAATTTTTTTCTAAAGGCTTATCATTTCTATAGAATTGTTTAGCTTCCACTTATATGAAATCAAATCTGCACTGGTGGAGTGGTGCATGCCTATAATCTCAGCATCTGGGGAGGCTGAAGCAAAAGGATCATAAAGATAAATTTTAATCTCAGCCAACTTTTTTTAACAAGTCCCTGAGCAAGTTAATAAGTATTGTCTCAAAATGACAAATGTGCTGTAGATGTGACATTGTGATTAAGTGCCTTGAGTTCAATGCCTGCTTTTTTAAAAAAAATAAATAAATAAATAAATAAAACTGAATCTCTTGTAAGCTTCTTTAACCTGTTTCATTTTGTCACACTTGAAAGTATAATAAATGTTGATGTTTTTAAACAGAATAGATACCTTTTACCAACTAGATTCCAGTTTGTTGGACATTATTTTGATCTGTTTCCAAGACACCTCCTTTCACTTATCTTTTCCTGGTGTGAAGGCCAGCCCACTGAAGGATTCCCCTGGATCTTTACCAACTTTTTTTTTTTTTTTTTTTTTTTCATACCAGGGGCACTGGACCTCTGGGCCACATCCCCAGGCTTTTTTTTTTTTTTTTTTTTTTTTTTTTAATTTTAGTAGAGACAGGGTCTCACTGAGTTGCTAAGTGCCTCACCATTGCTGAAGCTGGCTTTGAACTCACGATCCTCCTGCTTCAGCCTCCCAAGTGCTGAGATTACAGGCTTGTGCCACCAGGACTGGCTCCTCTGGATCTTTTGCTAACCTCTGCTGATACTGTGCTGCTCAGGAGCTCACATGTTTAAGTCCTTGAGTATGGTTTTGTGTCAGTAGCATGGGCATATTCTAGTAGGTACACTTTTTGTCTCTTCCATCACTGTGCGGACATATAACATGCTTAGACATGTACATGGAGATGCTTGTTTCACACCCAAACTGTGTTAGATTGGTGAGTACTTTTGGTTGCAAACCTGCTGTTTTGGCACTCCATTGAAATTCTGCTGCCTTAGATTCGTTTGCACCAGCATTGTTCAAGGCATAAGAAATCTTTTTCACAAAAGACAACCATTATACATGTGGCCCAAACTTGATCACAACGTCTTTGAGCAGAAAATGCCTGTGTGGCACATGACTGTTCCATATGTTAGCTAACTGGCTGCGTTTCAGAAGGGTTTTACAATCATTGGATATTCATTCTTGAGATGAGGTTTAAAAAATAGTAGTGTCTGCTATTTATTAAGGAGAATATTATGAGACATATAAAACTTTGTAAAGATGTTGATTAGACAAGGTGATATCTTTGGTCCATTGAGTTATTTCTGTGACACGTGACATCGTTCCAATTACCTCATTCTGTTTTGACAGTAACCATGAGAAATTGTCAAATTGTTGTGTTTATTACTCATTGTACTTGTTTACTAGTTGAATCAATTTGTTCTGAATTAAAGAACCTGCAAACTTCTAGGTTTTTTTTCTTGGTGTAATCACTTAGATTTAGCTCAATCCCCAATTAACACATTGTGACAAAATGTGTGAAATGTTGTCTAATTATTTTCTGTAAGAAAAACTCCTTAGTGAGCCCATTCCCAGACTGTGTTGGTGTGTTCTGATTGTGGGCATTTCTTTAAGGATGGAACAATAGACTTTCAGAAGGGGACAAAAGAACGGTAAACACCATGTTGTCTGTACTAACTGTATAGGCCCAGTGAGCCAATGTGGTTGGCAGAATCTGTCTCAAATGCTGAGTTTTATGAATCCAGCAATTTCCTACTTACATACTATCCTGAGTACTAATATTACCTCTGTACTGCACAGGACTTTGTTAGGACTTGTAATAGAGTTGCAACCAACAAAGAAGTTAGGAGTGACACAGGAGCCGGTCTGACTTACCGTGAGCCCACCAAAGAAAGGGTAACATACACTCTATTGTTTGCCCTCTGAGTGGCCCAATTCTAGTGTTGGAGTGGCTGTGAGGAATTGAGAGCATTATAGTTCTAATGGACCAAATCGTGGAATTTTAGAATTAATCTGGAAGCCAGAGAATCATGTGAACATCATGACTGTTGATTATAGATTTCTTATGGTGTCAGTCTATCATGACCTCCACTAAACATTTCTGGAATATTTTAGATCTTAGTGACCTTTGAGGATGTGGCTGTGAACTTCACCAAAGAGGAGTGGGCTTTGCTGGATCTATCCCAGAAGAACCTATACAGAGATGTGATGCAGGAAGTCCTCAGAAACCTGACTTTTATAGGTACTACTGATGTTCCTTTAAGTAATCAAATAAATAACTCATGTTTATTTTGGTCATTTAAGGAAAACATGAAAAGATAATCATTTAGTGAATTATTACAGCAGAAAATGCACCTAGGATTTGGCAAAGCATTTCTAGTTCCTAAAAATTCATAACAATTGTACTGGTCTCACATTTTAGGTAACAAATGGGATAAAAAGAACTTGGAAGATCAGATTGAAAATTCTGGGAGCAATCTAAGGTAACTGTACTCATTAAAGAATCACTGAGGCTGGGGAATATGAAATGTCATATAATTTCTAAAACAAACCAAAAAATATAAACAATTAGAAATATATTTATTTTTATAAGATTTTTACCAGAAATATATACTTAGTTGTCACAGTTATTTATTCTTCTCAAAGTAGTTGATATGCAAAAACTGCTATGAAAAGCTGGGCACGGTGGCGCACGCCTGTAATCCCAGTACTTGGGAGGCTGAGGCAGGACTGGATCACGAGTTCAAAGAGGCTGAGGCAGGAGGAACGATTTTTTTTTTTTTTCCTCAGCATTGGCGAGGCACATAGCAACTCAGTGAGACCCTGTCTCTAATAAAATACAAAAAAGGGCTGGGGATGTTGTCCAGTGGTCGAGTGCCCCTGAGTTCAATCCCCGTTACCAAAAATAAAAATAAAAATAAAACAATAAAAAAATAAGAAAAACTGCTATGAAATTGCATATGTAAATATGACTATTTGGATAATAGCCATAGGGAAGCTATGTGGCAAAGGATTGTTTCTTTTCAATCTCTTTATTTTCACGCAATTTGAACAAGTCAGCAAACCTAGGCTTTACCTCATGTTGGTAGGAATGTAAGCCTATCCTAGCCTTTACCTGATTTTGCTAATAAAGTAAGTCTATGACCTATAAATATACAAAATATCATGAATAAATCAATCATAGATAATGTTTTGGTAATTCTTCAAAAAAGCCATATGAGAAACATCAAATGCAAAGAAGATAGTGTGGGGAAACTTTCAAGGAGATTCCAATACTTCTTCTCCTTTTTTTTTTTTTGTTAGAGAGGTAATTATTATTTGTATTTTATTATTTTCTTTTTGTCTTGTAGTTCCCCCAACTTTTATTCTTTTTGTCTTTTTTTGAATTTTTAGTGACATGCATTGATTTTATCATTTTCTTTAATGTATTTTATATTTTCTTTCTGATTACCATAGAACTTACAACCAAAAAAAAAATGTTTTAAGCTGATAACAACTTCACTTTCATGTCATACAATATACTTTTATTATTCCCCAAAATACTTGTTACTGCTATCACGTTACATCTTTTTATACTGTGTATCTATTTATTAACATGTTTTAATAGCTATCATTATTTATATATTTTTCATTCTAATTTGTTATGCATGTTTGCAGAGTAAAATTCATTTTATATTACCTATATAGAGCACAATTTTTCATGTTGCTGTTTTTATATAAAGTATTTTTACGACAATTGTGTCTTCATACATGTACTTAGGGCAATGATGGCTAACTCATTCTATTATTACTTTTATCCTATTGCCCCCTTCTCTCCCTTCCCACCTTTGTCCTATTTAAAGTTTTTTCATTCCTCTCATTCCTTCTCCCTTGCCTTTATAAGTCAGTATCTTTATTTCAATGAGATTCCAATAGTTAAACTGACAAAGAAAAAACTTAATAGAGTAAATCTATGTGACTGCATTATGTGTGCAAAAGACTTTATATGTCCTTCATTCCTTCTTAGGCAGATCACATCTCCCTCTGGACACAAACGTGATAAGCATGAGGAAATTGAAGTGAATCTATGTGAATCTGAACAATACAAAAAATCTCTTGTTTCTCTCAAAAGTGTTCAAACACAAATGTTAATACAAACAGGAGATGGACCTTATAAAAGTGCAGTATGTGGGAAAGGTTTCATTTGTCCCAGTTCCATTCAAAGTCATGAAGAAACACATACTGGTTGGAAATGCTGTGAATGTAAACAATGTGGTGAAGCCATTTCTTCTCTCACAGATGTTCAAGTTCATAAGATAACACACAGTGGAGGTAAAACTCATAAATGTGAGGTATGTGGGAAAGGCTTTAGCTTTCCTTCTTCATTTAGAAGACATGAAAATTTTTATTCTGGAGAGAAACTCTATGAATGTAAACAAGATGCTCTAATCTTTACTTCACTCATGAGTCTTCAAAGTCACATGTTCATGCACACGGAGAATGCATGTTTTAAATATAAGGTATGTGGGAAATACTTTGCTTATCCCAGTTTACTTAGAATACATCGGAGAACGCATACTGGAGAGAAGCCCTATCAATGTAAACAATGTAGAAAAGCCTTTGCTAGATCCAGCTACCTTCACATCCATGAAAGAACACATACTGGTGAGAAGCCCTATGAATGTAAACAATGTGGAAAAGCCTTTGCTAGATACAGTTCTCTTCACATACATGAAAGAATACATACTGGAGAGAAGCCTTATGAATGTAAGCAGTGTGACAAAGCCTTCCCTACATCCTCTCACCTTCACTTAAATGAACGAACTCATACTGGAGAGAAGCCCCATGAATGTAAACAATGTGGAAAAGCCTATGTTAGATCCAGTGGCCTTCACATACATGAAAGAACACATAATGTAGAGAAGCCCTATGCATGTAAACAATGTGGAAAAGCTTTTGCTAGATCTGATGAGCTTCACAAATATGAAAAATTACACACTGGGGAGAAGCCCCATGAGTGTAAACAATGTGGAAAAGCCTATGTTAGATCCAGTGACCTTCACAGACATGAAAGAACACATACTGGAGAGACCCTATGAATGTAAACAATGTGGTAAAACCTTTGCTAGATCCAGTGCCCTTCACATACATGAAAGAATACATACTGGAGAGAAGCCTTATGTATGTAAACAATGTGGAAAAGCCTTCACTCAGTCCTCTCAGCTTCACTCACATGAACAAACTCATACTGGAGAGAAACCCTATGAATGTAAACAAAGTGGAAAAGCCTTTGCTAGATTGTATGACCTTCACAAACATGAAAGAACACATACAGGAGAGAAGCCCTATCAATGTAAACAATGTAGAAAAGCCTTTGCTACATCTAGTTCCCTTCACATACATGAAAGAACACATACTGCAGAGAATCCTTAAATATAAGCAGTGTGACAAAGCCTTCACTACATCCTCTCACCTTCACTCACATGAATGAACTCATACTGGAGAGAAGCAAACTCATACTGTAGAGAAGCCCTATGAACATAAACAATGTGGAAAAGCCTTTGCTAGATCCAGTGACTTTCACATACATAAAAGAACACATACTGAAGAGATGCCTTATTAATGTAAACAATGTGGAAAAACCTTCACTATGTCCTTTATCCTTTAGCCACACAAATAAACTCATACTGGAGAGAAGCCGTATAAATATAAACATTGTGGCAAAGCCTTCACTACTTTCTCTTACTAACAGATACATGAACAATCTCATATGGAATAGAAGCCTTATGAATGTCAAAAATTTAGCAAAGCCTAGGATACATGAAGTCAACTTCACAGGCATGGAT
This sequence comes from Tamias sibiricus, assembly GCA_025594165.1. Classification (NCBI taxonomy): domain Eukaryota; kingdom Metazoa; phylum Chordata; class Mammalia; order Rodentia; family Sciuridae; genus Tamias; species Tamias sibiricus. Next base: position 2,405,068 of record CM046667.1, on the reverse strand, counting down.
GAACACATACATAAATAAAGACTTATGAATGTAAACAACGTCGAAAGTCCATTGTTACATCCTCTCACCTTCACATAAGTGAAAGAATGCAAACTGGAAAGAAGACCCATGAGTGTAAATAATGTGAAAAATCTTTGTTACATCCCATATGCTTTTCTCATGTGAATGAATTCATACTTCAGAGAAATCGTTCTCATGAAAACAATTGGCAAAGTCTTTTGTTATTACTGTTTCACTCATAAACATGAAGGAAGTTTACAGAGAGAAAAATCTTTGAAAGCAAAATGTTGTAAATCTATATTTCGTGTCACATTCTATGAAATCAAAGGGCTCACACTGCTGAATATATATGTATTGTACTGGGGATTTATTCTGGTGGTACTCTACCAATGAGCTACATCTGTATTCTGTTTATTTTTTTAATTTAATTTATTTTATCTTATTTTTGGACAGAATTGTGCTGAGATACTTAGGGTTTGCTAAAGTGCTGAGGCTGGCCTCACCTAGTGATTTTTCAGCCTCTGTCTCCTGAGTGGCAGGAATTAAAGGCATACACCACCAAATTGACTGAATCATATTTCAAATACAAAACATATGGCAAATTATTCCTTTTTTCCTGTTCCTGCAAAGCCATTTAGTCACACTGGAAAACAAACTTTCAGAATGTGGGGGATTTGCTGTATCAGGTCAGCTTCACTTCTGAGCAAAATTTTTCTTTTCATATATGAAAATACTAATGGAGAAAAGCCCTGTGAATATGAGAAATGTAGGAAATCTTCTAATTTTTCCAGTTTCTTCTAAAGACAGCAAGATTCTTGTTGTAAAGTTTCATGGCAAAATGAATGGCGAACTTAGCAACTCTATGCAAAAAAAATCAAGAATCCCCATACAAAAAAAAAAAAAAAAAAAAAAAAAAAACCTATAAAGTGTTCAGATATTCTAGTTTTTTTCAGTTGTATAAAAGGACTCATACTTTGGAAAATCCTGTGGATAAGCAATGTGGGCAATATACAACTTTCACAGTTTCCTTTGAAGACATAAAATGATTAATATAGGTAAAATCCTTTTGCTCTTTAAAAAATATGGTAACACTTTCAAATTTCCAGGTCACATTGTAGAAAAGCCTTGTACATAGAAATATGGTGAGACCTTTAGTTGTTTTAGATCCAGTTAGACTTTTTTCAGAATCGAGGAAATTTTTTAAATTTCATTTCATTCATTTATTTATTTTGGTACCAGGGATTCAACCCAGAGATGCTTAACCAATGAGCAACATTATCGTTCTTTTTAATTTTTTTTTTTTTTTTTTTCAATTTTGAGACATGTTCTCACTGGATTGCTTAGGTACTAAGTTGTCAAGGCTGGCTTTGAGTTTGTGATCCTGTTGTCTCAGTCTTCTATAGTCATGCACTGCCTTCAGCTGGCAACCTCTTTTTGAGAAAACCATTATAGCTGTGTGAAAATGGTGTTTGTTTGCCTTTATTTCTCTTTTGTGTATTTACAGGTTATGAAAATGCACCCTGGAGTGAACAAGAGTTTTGCATCAGCATGAAGATGTGGAAGTAACATACTTTTCTGGTTACATCTCTCCAATTTTTAGATTCAGTTTTTCTGTATTTTAAATTTTTTTACATGTTTCCAACTCTCACATATTATGACATAATCTTATGTACACTATGGTTGTATGTGTGTGTAGTATAATTTGTATGTAGAAGTATATAGAATAGTTTACTAGATATGTAGTTCAAATGTATTAATATTTATTTTCAGCATATGAATTATTTTTTAGAGCTTTTATTTCTCTATCATCTTCAGTACATTTTCTCTAATATTTACACACTCTCACAAGAAACCAAGGCACATACTCTCACAAGAAACTACAATATATATATACACAATAGCGTTAACCCCAGCCATTCTCTCTCAGGTCTCATCTCACGCGCCCGAGCAGGAATGGCGCTGGCCCGATCTGCTTAGTCATGGCTCAAGTCTCTCGAGATCCTGGGCCAAGTCCAGCAAGATCCCAAGCCAAGTCCCGTGAGACTACGGAAGGCGGCAATGCCCAAACATATCCATGGCCCATAGTCAACCGCAATCTAGCCATCTCCCCAAACAGGGCTCCTGCATTTCCCCACTTTTGTTTTAAAAGAGGGGATTCTTTAGGACCTCTATGTGCAACCAAATTCTTACCCGTCATCAGATAGTCAAGGCTGTGCCCTTGACTCCTGTCTTAGGTTGATATGTCGGCCACATGAGACTGTTCCGTGCGACTGTGCCTGTCTTAGGTTATCCCCCTCTGGGAATCTTACCCGTCATTGGCATATCAAATTCTTTAAACAAATCAGCTCCCCTAAGTTCCATCAAGTAACACAGTGGGTTCTCTAGACAAATACCCGCAAGGCACTGTCCCGTGAAGTCCCAAACAATGAAAGATCAAAATGTCCACTTGTTATAACATGTAGATCTAGGAGGCCCCATGCATGCAGAGCAGAGGCCACACTGCTGGTGAAGTTGTTTGATGCTTGAGCAGCAGGGATGCTTGCAGTGACCGCGATCCCTGCAGCTATAGCAGCAGCCGTCTTTTTTATGTCTAGACAATGCCACTGACAAATCTTCAGGGCCCGCTACCTAGAGACTCAAGCATCAATAATTAAAGGAAAGGCAGTGCTATTCCAACACTGAGTCAAGAGGCGAGTTGTCAAACTAAAAAATAGAATTATTAGATTAGAAAATTAAATTGATTTCTTCTCATACACATTGCTGCTTGAGCTCCCACAAACATAAGCTGGCAAAATATCATATTTAGAACAAAACAAAGAAAGACTGAGGGTATTTACTGCATTAAAGATAGATTAAAGAAAAACTAAAAGCACTTTGGAGAAATAATTTGTTAGCTGGAACCCTCGAGTTTCTGCATACACAGCAATCCTTTACCTGTTGAAGTAATTGAAATTAATCAGTTATTAAACAAATGAAGTTACTAACAAATTAGCAACCTTATGTCAAAACACCAAAATATCAGGTTATACAGCACTAGTCATTTTTCACTAAAGAGAAGTCCCTGGGACACCTATAAATCAAAATTGAAGGTACCTTCACTTATTAAATTATTTACCCAAATTGAATACTCTTAAACTTAAATGAATTAGAGTTATTTCAATCCATATATATATATATATTTTTTTTCCAATAAGGTTTTGTTATTTTTGATGTCACACTGGACAGACGCACATACAAACATGTATTTGTGACGTCACATTAACATGAAATTTAGACAAATAAACAGACATAAACACATATATAAAAAGAAAAAAAAATACAATTCTGTGAACACTAAAGAGAGATCTCCTCGTCCCGTCCGGGAGGAATGACACTTAAGTTGTGACGTATTTTGAAGGACTCTTTTAAGGGAATCATTCCATATCTTCATCTTGGTCCTCTTGATTTTGTACCTTTTTTTTTTTTTTTTTTTTGGTACCAGGGATTGAACTCAGAGGCACTCGACCACTGGGCCACATCCCCAGCCCCCCCCCCCCTTTTTTTTTTTTTTGGTTTTTTATTAGAGACAGGGTCTCACTGAGTTGCTAAGTGCCTCACCATGGCTGAGGCTGGCTTTGAACTCACGATCCTCCTGCCTCAGCCTCCCAAAGTGCTGGGATTACAGGCATGCGCCACCGCGCCCGGCTGTTTGTACCTTTTTTATTAATCTTGATTCCTCAACAACTTCATCTTGATCCTTTTGATTTCGAACCTGCTTTATTGATCTAGATGGTATCCATATTGGAGAGGATTCGTGCTTTGGGAAAACACAAACAGATTTCTCTCCCCCCAAATTAATACTGGATCTGGACCCTTCCATGTACCTGAAAGAACATCCTTCCAGTTAACCAAAGATTTATGTTGTTGATGTGGGTTCCAATGTCGGTCTCCAGCAGAATAACCATCAGAGTCTAAAGTTAAAAAATTTAAAGTAAACAGGGCAACTGCCAATCTGTCCTTAGGATTTTTCCAATTTCCTTCTTTCTGTTTTAACAACATAACTTTTAGTGTGCGGTTTGCTCTTTCAATAATGCCCTGACCCTGAGGATTGTATGGGATGCCTGTTTTATGGGATATGTTGAATTTTGCGCAAAACTGTTTGAAAGATGAGGACGTATATGCGTGCCATTATCTGTTTTAAGCATTTTGGGGATGCCCAATGCAGCAAAATCTTGTAAACAATGAGATGTGACATCTTTAACTTTTTCTCCAGAATGTAAGGAAGCAAAAATCATGCCTGAGCATGTTTCTATGGTTACATGAATAAATCGCAATTTTCCAAATCTTGGCTCATGAGTAACATCCATCTGCAACAAATGATTGGGCATTAATCCTCTAGGGTTAGCACCAAATTGAGGATTGGGCAAATGTGTCATAAAAGATTTACAATCTTTTACAATTGTTCTGGCTTGCTCTTTTGTGATTTTAAACCTACGTTGCAAGGTGGTGCTGTTGACCTGAAACTGGGAGTGAAATAAAGTAGCTTGTTGTAGCACTGAAAGTATAAATATAGTTTTTGTAAGGTCATCTGCCTTTTGATTACCTTCATGGAGGGGACCAGGCAAGTTAGTATGTGCTCTAATATGGCCTACGAATAGAAGTTCTTTTCTTGCCCACAAAAGTTTTTTGTATTTGATAAAACAATTTAAAGGCTGGAGTATGAGGTGCTATTGGTCCTGCTCGCTCTAATTATGGGACAGCATGTACCATATAGTGGCTATCTGAAAAAATGTTTATGGGCTGGTCTCGAAAATTTTCCAGAGCTCTTACCACAGCTTCCAATTCCACTAGTTGAGCTGATTTGTGTGCAGTTATGTAAGTCATATTTTCTTTTGTAGTGACTACTGCAGTAGTACCATTTGAGGACCCATCTGTAAGTACATTAAATGCCTTAGGAATAGGTTGATTTTTTATTATCTGTGGAAATATAATAGGATGATTAATACCAAAAGATAATATAGGAGACTTAGGAAGACAATTATCAAAATTTGCAGAAGTAGAGCATCTAGCTATAGCCCAATCATTATCATTGGAGCATAAATATTCAATCTGTGACAATGAATAAGAAGTAATAATAGTAGCAGGGTGAATGCCAAATATTTTTGTAGAAGTTTCAAGTCCTTGAAGAATAAGTTTAGCCACCATAGAGGTATAAGACTCAATTATGCTTTTAGGAGAGACAGGCAAATGTATCCATAATAAGGCCCTTGTTGCCAAAATACTCCTGTGGGTGTATATTGTGAAGAAATAATAATCAATATCAGCGGTTGAGTTAAATCAAATCTGTCACAATGAGCTCCTTTGATGGCTTTTTCTACTAACTTTAAAGCTTTCTTAGCATCAGGAGGCAATGTTCACAGTGACGATGGGTCAGGGTCCCCTCGAAGGATATCAAATAAAGGTTTCAATTGGCCAGTAGTAAGGTTTAGTGTAGGGCGAAGCCAATTAATGTCTCCCAGTAATTTTTGGAAATCATTGAGGTAAGTTAAATGTTCTTTATTTATTAAAATTTTGGGGGGTCTAACAAAAGTATCCATGATTTTAAATCCTAAATATAATATGGGAGATCTGGTTTGAACTTTTTCTTCAGCTATATATAATCCATATTTTTAAAATTTTTCTACCATGTCACTGAATATATTAAATAAGATTTTTTGATTAGGGTGGGCCAGTAAAAATATCATTCATGTAATGTAGACACATGAGGTTTGGATATTTATTTTTAATGGGTTGGATAGCCTTGTCCACATATATTTGGCATATGGTGGGGCTATTAGCCATTCCCTGCGGCAAAACCTTCCATTGATATCTCTGATCAGGGCCATTATTGTTAATAGAAGGAACTGAAAAAGCAAACCTGGGGTCATCCAGAGGATGTAGGGGAATAGAAAAGAAGCAATCTTTTATATCAAGACTAATAAGATGGAAATTTTCTGGAATAGCTACAGGATTCAGAGGTCCAAGTTGAGTAGGGCCCATGACTTGCATGGTTTTATTAATTTGTCTAAGATCATGTAATAATCGCCATTTTCCTGATTTTTTCTTAATCACAAATATGGGGGATTTCCAGGGAGAGGTAGAAGGTTCTATATGTCCTGCTTATAATTGTTCCTGAAATAGTAGGTGGGCCGCTTGTAATTTCTCTTTAGGTAGGGGCCACTGAGGGACCCACACTGGCTTATCAGAAAGCCATGGTATTTTGAAAATTATTTTCTCAGTGGCCCCGAAGAAAAATGTCTTTTTTCCTATATGATAATGTACCTTTTTCTTTTTAGGGTTAAGCTTACCCTGTACTTTTTGATAATGATTTCTTTTAGGGTTAAGATTACCCTGTAGATTTTTACATTTAACACCTGCAGGTTTGGTTGCAAGGTGTACTCCCATTTCTTGTAAAATATCTCTTCCCCATAAAGTAACCGGTAGATTAGGTAAAACATAAGGCTGAAACGTTCCTTTATGTTCTTCATCATCCTCCCATTTTAAAATTACCACACTTTTTTTCTGGAAGGTTATTATATCCCAAGCCTCTTAAACTGGTTGAAGCTTTTTGCAGAGGCCAGTGTTTGGGCAATTGACGTAAATTAATGATGGAAGAATCAGCTCCAGTGTCTATAAAACCCTCCATTTCTATTCCTTGGATTCTTATTTTATACATAGGCCTCCTAGTACAGTCTTGAACCCAGCAAACCATGGGTCTCAAATCAGTGGAACAAAATCCTCTATTGTTCCTATTTAGAGGCATATTCATTTTAAATGAATTATGTAAATTTGGAAGGAGGAGCAGCTGAGCAATTCTAGCTCCCTGATTAATAGAACTTATACTTTGGGGTGAGCTAAGCATTATTTTTATTTTCCCTTTGTAGTCTGAGTTTTTATTACACCTGGGGTCACTTGCAAACCTAATAAGCTTTCAGGACTTCACCCGAGAATTAGTCCTACAGTCCCTGAGGGAAGAGGTCCCCTGACTTCTGTGGGAAGCAGTTGAACCCCCATTTCAGGTGTTAACAATATTCGGGTGGTGGAACAGAGGTCTAATCCTGCATTTCCTCCTGTTCCTATGGTGAGGGAGTAGATGGGTAGTAGGGATTGTGTCAGGGAATCATCTGAGTGGATGCTTGAGGATACTCCTCCTTTAATGCCTTGTACATTTGTGGGCCCCGGGGCATTGGGCCCTGTGCCCCATTTTTTGAATTCCTGAACAAAGGATTTCCATGGATGTCAAATTTTGAATAGCATTTATTGGCCCAATGATTTCCTTTCTTACACCTGGGGCAGCATCCTGGAGCATGGTATGAATTTGGTCTTATTTCTCTTTGGGGATTTTGCCTAGAATAGCCTGATTAATTATGATAATTTTCCCTAGAATATCCTCATTGATTATAATGTCTAGGTTGAGCCCTTGTGAAATTTTGAGGGGCAGCATCTCTCACAGCTGCTACAATCACATTTCCTGTGACAAAGGCATCATTTATATTTTTACATAGTTGTATATATATGGAAAGATTCTTTTTATTTTTCCATGGCCTGATGGCTTCTTGGCAATATTTATTAGCATTTTTGTATGCTAATTGAACATCTAATGGCATAACTGGATTAACGTCACCAAAAACTCTACCTGCAGTTCTCATAAGTTGATCAGCAAATTCAGCATATGGTTCATTAGGTCCTTGAATTACTTTGGACAAGCTACCTTGTAGATCCCCAGGTCCTTGTATAGTTTTCCATGCCTTTAAGGTAGCTGCATTTATCTGAGCATATACTCCTGGGGTATAATATTTTTGAACCTGTACGTCTGCGAATTGCCCTTCTCCTGTGAGCATTTCTATATTATGTTCTCCAAACCCTGCAGCTGCGTTTCTTTTAGCTGTTTCTATACAAAGTTCTTGAAGTTGTGATCGCCAAAACAATTATTGTCCTCCACTTAATGTTGCTTTACATAGACGTTTCCAGTCTGCGGGGGTTAAGCTAAAGGTGTTAAGGGACTCCAGTATACTCAACGTGAAAGGAGCTTGGGGTCCATATGTCATTACTGCCTCTTTGAGATTTTTTATTGTTTTGAAATCTACTGACTCATGGCCCCTCTGTCCATTTTCATATTCAAATACTGGCAGTTCCCCCATGTATCTGTGAGTTACCCTCAAGAGCGCATAAGCGCTCAGAAAGACTTTTTATTTCTATTTCTAGGGTATGCAAATGCCTAGTGATACCCTTCATATTTTCTGTAATTGATTCTACCCATGGGGGAGTAGAGGACACAAGTTCCTCCACTTGATGATCCCTTATTTTGGTCTTCCTTAATTTCCTTTTGTTCATTTTCTCAGAATCACTTTTACTTAATTCCTCCTTACTACTACTACTCTCATTGGTCCTAACTGACTCAGTAACATTCTGAGTCCCAGGTTCAATTGAGAGCATGTATCCTTGAAGTATCTCTAATAAATCTTGAATAGCTTTAGCAGCTTGGAACTTTGTCATTTTGGGGACGCTTCTAATACTCTCCTTACTGGTCTTAGTTGACTCAGTGGAATCTACACTTTCATGATCGCCTTCACTGTTTTCTAAATCCTCCTCACTAACGACAGACTCATCTATATCAAAGAATTCATCAAGAGCCTTGTACACTTGGGTCTTAGTTATTTTCGAACTCATTTTAACTGCTCTGACTAGAGACTCCTGCGAGGTTTCTCAGTTCTTACCTGCCGTGCTGAATGCCTCGAACGGGCCACCAACTGTTGTCTCCGGAAAAGGATTTGCAGCCCGAAACGGTGGCGCCGCGGGAAGGAACAGGGAGACGGATGGAAATGAAAAAATTCTTTTATCTTTCTCTTTCTGTATTTTGTAATTTCTAACACCACATACACACTCTCACAAGAAACCAAGGCACGTACTCTTACAAGAAACTACAATATATATATACACAATAGCGTTAACCCCATCCGTTCTCTCTCAGGTCTCATCTCACACACCCGAGCAGGAATGGTGCTGGCCCGATCTGCTGAGTCATGGCTCAAGTCTCTCAATATCCTGGGCCAAGTCCCACGAGATCACAGGCCAAGTGCTGTGAGACTACAAAAGGCGGCAATGCCCAAACATATCCATGGCCCATAGTCAACCACAATCTAACCATCTCCCCAAACAGGGCTCCTGCAAATATTGTCCATTTTTTTCCACTAAAGGCCTTTTAAAACACCTGTCTCATAATTAAAAAATTTTCTTCAATCATAATATCTTATGATTTTATATATTTTGAAACAAAAAAAGTTGTAAAAAGTTTTATATGTTACCATAGACAGAGAATGGAGAAGAAAGAGAAATAAAAGTCATTGTTATTATTAACATCATTATCATCATCATCACATATGAAGTGCATGAGCACTAAGACAAATTCTTTTTTTACTTTTTGTTTTGATAGAGGATCTTGCTAAGGTTTTTCGAAAAGCCTCACTATGTTGCTGAGGTTGGGTTTGGACTTGTGATCCTCATGCTATAGTCACCTAGAATACAGACATATTCTATCATGCCCTGGATGTTTCTTGAAATCCTGGTGTGAATCAAAATGTGCCTTGTTTGTGTACAGTTTTCAGGTATTAGCCAATTCAGAAGCAATAATTGCTTTTTAATGTGTTGATGGATATTAACCTCCTTCAAGCTCTAAGATTCTAGGATGATACTGATAATCATAACAACATTAATTCACATTTTATATTCCAAATATTTATCTGTACACTTGAACTAAACTGAAGTCTACTTGAAAAAGTTTATCATAAATAATTTCTGTTAAAAACAGGGGTGGAAGGACTATTTAAATATTTAATGCAACAAATTTTTCATTTCTATTTAGATCTCATGATGTAATGAACTTTAATTAATCATAATGAGTATTATCAGAATTTTTTTTTAAACAAATAATTTAAGATTTCCATCTTTGCACAAGGAACCAGCGAGGCACCTTGGCAGGGTAACAGAAGTTATCAAACATGGCATGGTCCTCATGTGAGTGTTTTCTAGAGCACCAAGTGAAATTATAAAAGGAAACAGCTGAGAGAGGTGAGGTTTGCCACCCACACATGCATCAGCATATGCACATGCATTTATGTGTTGGTTCAATTCACCTTTTTCTGTACATACCCTCCCTACTGCAGTCCTTTAATTTTTTACTATTTAATGGAAGCATTGATTTCTTTTATTTTTCTCACAACATGCTGCCCAGTAGTTCTTCTCAAAAATCAATTGTTACTTTATGACTTACAATTTAGTCTTTTGTGTCTTTCCTAAGGTTTCATTACACATTGGATATGTTAGTGTGAGCATTTCCTCTTCAGTCTTATGTACAGATATGTGAAATATCTCTGATGGCAATTCAGAAGCAGTGGTTTCAAGGTTCTCAATTTAGACCTGCAACCTTCTTCCCCAACAACCATGAACCAAGTGAAGTCCAAAGTGGCTGCAGCAACTCGGAGGTAGTCAGATGTCATGAAGGCAAAACCCCTCTTGTTTCTATACCCAATACATTTACAGAAGTTAATTTTTCCATTGCTTGTCCTGTGCTCCAGGGGGGTCCTGCATGTTGCTGTAAACTTCTGGAGGTCTTTCCTGTGCTCTGCTGGGTCATTCTGCCCAGCAGACCTGGATAACACTGCTCCTGACTACTCAATGGATGGTGGAACTGTAGGCACTTACACTGATTCCCATTTTCTCCTGGGCCTGATGAACTTTGCCACATCCACCCAGAGATGCCTTGATTTGCAATTCAATGTCACCTTCTTACCTGCACTGCCTCAGCTCAGATGTTGAATAGTTCTCTGCACTCAAGATTCTCCTACTTAACATCCTTGTTGGCCATCCAGGACCATGTCCCCTCTCCTATGGGCACACCCCCTCCTTATAGCCCGCTCTCTGCCCAGGGTTGCCTAGTTGTATGCTGTGGGTAGGGTGCTCCTGCTGTGGAGTGTTCGTTCACTTTGACCCAGGGTTGCCCAGGTGTGTGCCACAGACTGGGTGTATTCTCCTGTTCTGTGAAGCCATGGTACTCTCTGCCACTATGTTGGGTATCCTGTCAAGAAGAGAGAGGGCGGTTTTCAGCAAAGAACTTCCATTTTGATCTGCTGTAAGAGTGTAATTTATGTGACCTCCATTGACCTGTACTGTGCCCCATGTAGGGAAGACTGTGCAGGTGGCCCAGGCAGTATTATGCTTCCTGGAACATGCTTCCAGGAGGAACTGAGTTCATGTAATCTGTGATATATAATTTGTTTTTAGTTGAAATATGAGAAAACCACAAATTACATTCAGCTAATCATAAGTCCACCAAGTAGGAAAGGAATTTGGAATGAAATGATTTGGGGGGCTCGCTTAGTAATGTTTTGTTTGGATAGTGCTTTTTTGGTGTTCAATATTAAAACTTTTTTTCTTTGCTTTGACTTGGGATAATTTCTTTAAAAACATATTGCTTGGTTTTGTAAGCACCCGAAATAAGCATGAGATTGTAAAATGGCCCCTGAATTTGCCAATCCCGAGAGTGGAACCAAATACCCTTTGACAAGGTTCAGCAGATGCCTGTGGATCTAGTTTAGCTGCTACTAAAGTTTCCAGTCAGGTTGATATTGTACATGTACATGTAGGTCTAACAGTCCATTCTGTGGAGAAAGCAGTTTCTATCTTTGGATATAATTGCTCAGTCAATTCACACTTAATGTTACTGTTAATATAGTTAGATATATATCTGCTAAGGATTGAGCCCAGCAGTGTTCTAACACTGAATTACATCCCCTACCCCATTTAAAATTTTATTTTGAACACAAATGAGTTGCTTTCTCTTTTCTTTCTCTAGTTGTGGGGACCCAATCCTGCCTTGTGCATTCTAGTAGGTGCCCAAGTACTGAGCACTCACCTAGCTCAGGTCGTGAATTTGCTGTTGCTCTGTGTGTGGACCCCATTGGTGACCACATCAGTAGATGTAGCTATGCAGGTGTTTCCTCCATGTTTGCAGCTTGTCCCTTTCTTCTTAAACATCTTTTACAGCAGAACATTTAAAAAACTGACATTTAACTTTGCTTTTCTCCTCATGATTAATACTTAGGTGAAATATGCCAAAAAAATCAGGATTGATTTCTCTCTGTGTTTATGGTGCCTCAGTAGCCCTGGGAAAATCGTGTGATTAATTTTTTTTTTTTTTTTTTTTTTTTTTTTTTTTGGTACCAGGAATTGAACTCGGGTACACTCAACCACTGGGCCACATCCCCAGCCCTTTTTTGTATTTTATTTAGAGACAGGGTCTCGCTGAGTTGCTTAGTGCCTCGCCATTGATGAGGCTGGCTTTGAAATCATGATCCTCCTGCATCAGCCGCCCAAAGTGCTGGGATTACAGGCTTGCACCACCGCACCCGGCTTGATGATTTTCTTAATACTCAGTGTGTGACCAAAAGGCAGGTAACTAAGGGTCCACTCTGATGTTTTCATGTAGTGGTGCTCCCTTCTCTATGGAATAATCTTTAAAAAAAAACTTCTATAGAGATCCTCTTCATAATTTTATTTAAACAGAACACCTGGAAATATTTTTGAAACAACTCAATGTAGGTGAGAATGCAGACTTGATGCTGTTTCTACTGCTTTATTGCTAAAGCTTGGAAGAACTCTGAGTAGTCTTACAAATATTACAAAAAAGCACTTTTGTGGGGGAAAAAATAACATCAACATGTAGACTCCTACAAAAAATGTAAATGTCAAGCCCCTCCTACTGGGTGTGAAGATTGATGAAATTTCAAACTCGAGGTCTAGGAATTATTAGGCGATACTCTTCTGAATTCTTAATTCAATACATCTGTTCCCTTAAAGATTTTCAGGTGTCCATCCTCATTAACAATACATTACTAATGAAGCCTCCACTGGCAAAAGATCCCATAACATAGCCTGCTGGGGGCCAGCCCCAGTCAGGGGGTACAACGCGAGCGCTCAGCGAAGTACGGAGGCAGAGAAGCAGCGATGGGGAAGATGACACACTGACACATGAGTCAGGCTGTGGAATCTTCTGCTGGTCTATTTTCAGTTTGTACAAGTATATAAGCAATATTTCTTGGCATTACACATTCTTTTACATCATAAAACTTAGGAAAGAGGCTGAATCATTTACTGATTACATATCAGACATACATGTTTCGTACAGATGGAAAGTTTACAAGAACTGTATGTAACTATCTGCGTTTGTTATAATTTTATACACCATATCTCTAACTTAGTCATTCTTTCTGTATACTGTTTGAACTTGTTTGATAAAAGTCAACTCTTTCTATCTGGGATTCCAAAGCACTATTGTTTTTTTTTTTTTTTTTTTTTTTTTTTTTTTTTATAGCAGTTGTTTATAAAACCTAGAAGCAGGGCAAGGCTGCATGTTAGCTCATGGAAGACTTTTTGCTCTAAGGGATTTATATCTACTTTAAAAGTAAGGGAAATTTATTTAATCACAAAAAGACTCTTAAAGCTTATTAACTAGAAATTAAGTACTTATAGAAAAAGGTTTGTATTACTCTTTTCAAGAAAAGATAAATGTACAGAGTTAGTCTGGATCTAAATAATTGAAATAGCAATACCTGGTGGCCATATATGTGAATAAAGAACTGAACAGCAAGTAGAAGTCAAAGTGAACTCTTTCAAAACCATGATATCTTTCATGAAAAAGGAGAGGGCTTTATAGAAAATGCCACAACAATATCCAGCAATTCTTGTTTTAACATTATACAGCAGAGTTTCTGATGGGAATTCAGGAGCACTGGTTTCAATGTGTCCAGACTCTTTTACACCTGCAACATTCTTACCCAGAATTTGTAACCCATGTGATTTATGACCCAGTGGGTGCAGCACCTCAAAGGTGGTCAGCCCTCATGAAAGCAATACCCCTCTCAACCATACAGCCAATATATTTCTAGGAGCCCCACTTTCCAGTGCTTGACATGTAGTGCAGGGTTTCCTGCATATTGCTGTAAAGTTCTTGTGGTCCTTGCTGTGCTCTGCTGGGGTCATTCTGCCTAGGAGGGCTGGACACAGCTAGTCTTGGTGTCCATTCACAACTGTGAAGCAGGAGGCACTTGCATTGATGTCCCTTTTCTCCTGGAACTGCTGAATGTTCTGCACAATCCTCCACCCAGTTATAAATGGATCTGCTCTTCATTTTCACCTTTACCTGTATTCCTGAGCTCAGATTCCTCTCAGTTCTCCCTGCTCATATTCCCCCTTCCTCATGGCCTTTGGTGGCCATTGGGGACCATCCCCCTCTCTTGGGTCCTCACTGTCTCCCTCCAGTACCCATTCTGTGTAGGGTAACCCAGGTGTATGTCACTGTTAGGGTGCCTCCCACTGCTGTGGAGCCTTTTTAAACTTGGCCCAAGGGTCGCCCATGTGTTTGTCAAAGTCAGAACATCTCGACCTGCTCTGTAGCATCTGTACACTCTGCCCCAGGGTCACCGATGTGTGTGCCATGTAGAGGGCCTCTCTTCTATGTGCTATAGAGCCTTGTTAGACTGGGCCACAGGGACTCCCAGGTGTGTGTGGTGTGGAGAGCATCTCCCTTTGTGTTGTGCATCCTTGGAACACTCGGACCAAAACTCACCCTCGCATGTGCAATGTGGAGAGCATCTCTCACTACTGAGGGACCTGGTTACACTCAGCCCAATGGTGGCCCAGTTGTGTAGGGTAAGAAAGGGCTTCACACCCTGTGCTATGATGCCTTGGTATACTGGGCGCCAGGGTGTTCCAGGTGTGTGCCAGAGATAGGGTGTCTTGCTCTGTATGGAGCCTTGGTGCATGTGGCCCCAGTGTTGCACAAGTGTTGCCACAGTTACGGCATCTCACCCTGTTGTGGAACACAGAGTCACCCAGGTGCGTGCTGAAGGGTGGGCATTTCACCCTCCTGTGGAGTCTTCATAAGCTCTGCGCTAGGATTGCCCAGGTTTGTGTGGTGCAGAGGGCATCTCCCCTCGCTGTGGAACCTTGGTACACTTGGCCCCTACCCTGGGCACTTTTCCAGGTAGAGAGAAGGGAGCCTTCAGCACAAAATCTGTGTCTGATCTGCTGTAAGAGTGCAATTTAATTGATGTCCCTCTGCATTGACCTGTCTTTTGCCTCAAACAAGGGAAGATTCTGCAGGAGTCACTGGCTATATTATGCTTCCTGGAACATACCACAAGGCAGAAATGTGTTCACATCATCTGCATATGGTTGTGATTTATGATTAAATTTTTAGATGTAGTTTCTGGTAATCACAAATTACAGTCACCAAAACATCAGTCTAAGTGGGCAAAGGGATTGGGAATGAAATAATTTTTTTTCTCTTAGTAATTTTTTATTTGGATAGTGTTTTTTCAGTGTTGCATATTATTAATTTTATTTTTTTTATTTTATTTTATTTTTTTATTTTATTTTATTTTATTTTTGCTTTGACTTGGAATAATTTTCTTGACACCATGTTGCTTTGTTTTGTATGTTCCTGAAATCTGCATGGGAACAATAAAATGGCTCCTGAATTTGACAATCACTAGAGTGGAACCCAATAACTTTAACAAGGGTCAGCTGATGCCTGTGGCTCTACTTCAGGTGCTGCTAAAGCCTCCAATCAGATCTACATTGTACAGTATACACTATGGAGAGAGTGCTTTCTGCTCAGGCTAAGGGACTTACTGACCCGTTCGTAAGGATTTAAAGCATCAGTGATAAAAACCTCTTCCACAACCTATTCATGTGTCATAGATCTTGTGTCATCATTGATAAGAGTTTCATACATACTGTATCCAAATATTTAAGCTAGCAAACATGTTAAAATGGGATGATTGTCACTGCTATCTCTGTCACCAGGATTTTTGTGTGTTTCTTAGATTGTTCATTTGGAAAGGAAGGACAAAGGCAGTTCTGTGGCACATTTGTTTTTAATACATACAGCTTAAATTATCTAGTAGCACTTCATCTTTAAAAAAAGATAGCTGTGTAAGCCCCATGATAACCTTTTTTTCCACCTAATGAAACTGTCTGGCAATTTCTTAATTTTACATCTCTGATTCAGTAACAATATTGCATAGTCGTGTGTGACCACTTAATGCAGTCTGAATTTTTTTTTTTATAATAAATTCATTTGCCAAAGGCAGGAGTTGAAGGCTTTCTACTGGCCAGCATGAAGCAAAACGCCCTAGGGTAAGGTCATTCTCTATAGGAATTCAAGGTTGGTGTGTACATGAGTACATGATTAGATTCCTAAAACTGCACAGAATCTCCTGACAAGACCTGCCTACCATTTATGGTCAATAGTGTTGGTATATGTGGTGGCAGGTGGATGGCAACCTTCTGATTAATTTGGGTGAGTAGCTGAGCCAGTAGGGAGGAGGTACTATAATTAAATGAGAAATGAAACATCCTTTGGTATAATAGTCTTTTTGTTGTTGATGTTGTTATTTCTTTTTTTTTTTTTTAATTGAATTCCCTAATTTATAGATTACATCATTAAGGAAATCAAGTGAGACTTAAAAGTGAGAAACATATAGCCCCTAGGTCCAGTGTAGCTTAAAAGGTGCCAGATACTCTTGTCGTTAAGGAGTGTGTCACGGTCCCTTGAAAAAGGATGTCAGCAATGTAAGATCACAGCTGTTCTCCTGGAGAGAATGAAATGTTGTGAGTTTCTTGTCAAGGTCATTTGGGCAAAGCTGTTAAGTAGTCTGAAAAAGTATTTGGTCTTTTCAGTGGTAAGAACAATTTGCATTAGAATGATATGGAAATAGAGAAAACAGAAAAATATTAGCCCTATCAGGTCAAAATATTTATGAGTTGCTGTTTAGATAGATTAGTAATTTAATTGTATTTGGTATAAAATATGGATACTTATAAATGGGGCCACATCATGCAATTAGCAGAAATCTACCCCAAGCAACAATTAAGATAGGATTTGTCAGTGTTTTTGTAGTTGGTATTTTATTGTTTGGCTGTGATTATAAGTTGTACTATTTTTAATCATTTCAGGATACCCAGATATAACTGTGGTTTTTCCACATTTGTTAAATTAGTCAATATTAGTCTATTAAATGTTCTGAGAATTGCATCATATTTTAGATAACATTGAAGTTTTCATACACCTTGTTTTAACATATCAACAATCATATGAAGTGATTTATTTAGAGATACATGTTGTTTATTTTTATTCATTTCTTTATGCCACTGCTGATTGCAAAAACAGCACAGCCAAACCAACAGTTTCCAGCTAGATGGAATATTGGAGGAAATATAAGAGTCACACATGCAGATCTTGAAGATAAAATAGCTGGGATTGGGTGAAGTGCTGCTCTCTAGTGGAGAAGCAGCTTTGAAGAATTACACCAGAAATCTTTATTATATATGTCTCACTAATCAGATGAAAGACTATGCAAGCATTATTCTCTGTATTCATGAAAGTTACAAGGTAACAACAGTATGCAGCTCTTTTCTCAGTTAAATTTGACAGTTGCAAATTACAATGTTAGGAGCTTTGCAGCTCTCAGGAAAGTCCATTGTTTAAAGTTACTAATTTTCAGGCAGATTCAGGAGCAGCAGAACTGGTGAAACATTGTGGTTGTCTTAGCAAGAAAGCTCATTCATTCCCAGGAGCTAAGTGCCTGAGAATAAAGTCAAAGCTGCTAAGATTCTCGCAACACAGTCTCCCCAAGGAAAGCATTGCCATAGCAACTGGGAATCCTACATTTTTACATAGAAATTTTCCCAGTCACCAAGCACACTGCACCCATGGAGTCATCAGGGATCCCAAGCTCAGACACTGGTTTCCCAATCACTGTCAATACTCTCCACAGGATATTAAACCCAAGGCTGCTTTACAACTGAGCTACTTTCCTTTCCACTCTTATTTCTTTCTTGAGACAATATTTCACTCTGTTGCTGAGGGTGGCCTCAAACTCATATAAAACAAAAGCAATGTGTGCATGGGAAGTGTGCCTCTCATTCCAGAACTTTATGGTGGAGGAATCCCAAACATAACCTCCATATTTATAGATAACATCATTGGGGAGATCAAGTGAGACATTATAAATGAGGAAAACATTGCCCCTAGGTTCAGTGTAGCCCAAAAATTGTCAGATTTGCTTGTCTTTAAGGACTGTATCAGGGACCCTGGGAGGAGGACGTTAGCAATGTAAGATCACAGCCATGCTCCTGAAAAAAGTGTGATGTTGTGAGTTACTGGTCAAAGTCATTTGTGAAAAGCTGTTAAGCATTCTGAAAAGAGTATTTGAAACTTTTAGTGGTAAGAACAGTTTGTGATAGAATGCTATGGAAAATATTTATAAATTTCTGTTTAGATGTATTAGTAATTTTAATTATATTTGTTATTGGGTATGGATACTTATAGATTGGGTCACATGGTGCAATTAACAGTAATGTACCCCAGGCAAGAGTTAAGATAGGATATATCTGTGGTTATGTAGTTAGTATTTTATTGTTTCACTGTAATTATCAGTGTTATGTTTAAAGATTTCAGGACACGCAAATATAACTGTCATTTTTCCACATTTGATGAATTGTGCAATATTAGTATATTAAAAGTTCTGAGAAGCCCATCACATCTTAGATGTATTTTAAGATTTCATACACCTTGTTTTAACATATCAACAATCGTATGAAGTGATTTAATTAGAGATACATGTTGTTTATTTTTTTTTTTTATTTATTTATTTATTTACTTATGTTAATGGGGATTGATATGACCAGTGCAGCCAAACAAGCAGGTTCTGGTGAGCAGGGATGGGATATTTGAAGAAATAAAGACACACACAGATCTTGAAGCCAAAACAGCCGGGACAGTTGAAGTGCTGCTCTCTGATAGAGAAGCAGGTTTGAAGAATCACACCAGAAATCTTTATTATATATGTCTCATTACTCAGATTAAAGACTATGCAAGCATTATTCTGTGTATTCATGAAAGTTACAAGGTAACAACAGTATGCAGCTCTTTCCTCAGTTAAATTCTACAGTTGCAATGTGCAATGTTAGGAGCATTGTGCAGCTCTCAAGAATGTCCATTGTTTAAAGTTGCTAATTTGCAGGCAGATTCAGGAACAGCAGAACTGGTGAAACATTGTGATTTTCTTAGGAAGAAAGTTCCTTCATTCCAAGGAGCTTCATTGCTGAAAATAAGGTCAAAGCTGCTAAGACTCTTGCAACAGTCTTCTCAATGGAAAGCATTGCCATAGCAACCAGTCATCCTACATGTTCACATAGAATCTTTTTTAGTCACCAAATATGCTGCAGCCATGAAGTCATCAGGGTCCCCAATCTCAGAGACTCGTCTGCCAATCATTGTCACCACTCTCCTCAGGGGAAAAAAACCCAATGCTGCTTTACCACTGAGCTTTATCCCCTTCCCCTCTTTTTCCTCTTTTATTTAGACAGCAAATTACTATTTCCCAGACTGGCCTCAAACTCATATAAAACAGGAGCAATGTGGTCTCTGAACCATTACCCCAATGGCAGTCACATTTTCGGGGAACTCATTTGAAGTGGTTAATTTTAAAGTAATGACACCTTGGAATCCTACAGGATGTGGCGACTGTTTCCAATCCCATTCAATTAGGCTTGATAGGAATTTGCACGTTCATTTTTTATGTCTCTAGATCACAAGAAAGGATATTATTTTTTCAAATTTGTACAGTGGTACCACTACAGCACAGACACTAACTACTTGATTATGAGTGTGGAAAATATGAGGAAGTTTTAGGTGTGTGCAGATACATTGACAGTCTGATGTGGCTTTCTATATTTTTTCCATTTCTCTCTCTCTCTCTCTCTCTCTCTCTCTCTCTCTCCCTCCCTCTCTAACTCTCTCTTGTATCAGAGGTGCTTAACCACTTTGCCACATTCCCAGAACTATTTTTATTGTTTCTTTAGAGACAGGGTCTCGCTGAGTTGATTAAGACATTCCTAAATTGCTGAGGCTTGATTTGAACCCACAATCTTCTTGTTTCAGCCTCTTAAGACAGTGGGATTACAGGTGCATGCCAAGGTACCTAGAAATTTTTATTTTTGTGGCAAGGTCTCACTAAATTACTGGGGCTGGCATCAGCCTTAAGATCCTTCTGACACAGCCTTCTGAATCTCCAGGATTATAGATGTGAACCACAACCAGTGGTTTTATTTATGCATTTGTTTATTTATTGCAGTACTGAAGATCCCTAGCCTTCCTATGTGTTTCAAGGTAAGGGTTATTACTTTTTCCTTTTATTGACAAAGTACTGAATCCAGATAAGTTTTCCAACAGACATGAGCTTAAGGCACCTCTTCCTTTTCGCATCTTGGAGGCCTCACTACATGCAGACTCACATTCACGCCTCAGCTGGATAAATGCTTATTTCTAACTTAGTTATCAGTGCTCAAGACTTGGGAGAGTAAGGATGAAGCAATATGTTTCCAATGAAATGGTAAGAGCATCACTGCTCAGACATTTTGCTTTAAATCTTATTTTATACAATAAATGTTTCCAGATAGGAAACCATTAATTCAATGAATTGTAAAAGCTAAAAACTTATATTTGTAAGACTTTTATAATTTCCTGTTGCATTTAAATTGAAATTGTTTTTGATTTTCTAATTTCAAAAGTGTTTTTAAATTACTGCATGAAAACAACACTGAACAAGGCTTTTTCTCAAGATAATACAAGGTACTGAATGGTTGAGTGCTTTCCCAGCATATGTGACACTCTGGATATGACCCAGCCTGAGGATAAGGTGACACAAAAAATCTCAGCTAATTTAGTATGCTTTAGTCTTCTTTTTCTTGTTTTGAATTTAGAGATCCTTAGAAATATTTCAATTTGTAAAAACTGTTTAAGATGTGACACCACAAACTTTATGTATATATTGTGTATTTTTAAAATTTTTATGTGTACACACCTATCATATATATTATTCAATACCTATTTATATATAATGATACATGTCCTATATGATAATTGGGCAAACTACCATTTTATTTATTTGTTTTTAATATTTATTTATTTGCTTTAGTTGTACACAATGCAATGCACTTATGTTTAAGTGGTACTGAGGATTGAACTTGGGCCGTGCACATGCTAGGTGAGTGCTCTACCGCTGAGCCACCAAACTACCATTTTAGAAGAACCTGAATTAGATGTTGCAGTAGTTCTCCCTTTTCTGTGTCCTAAACTTGAATTATCCAAAGCACTGAATTAACATGATGAAATATTGATATAGGTAACCCAGCCAGCGAGCATTAGGTATAACTACAGAGTGATTTAACTAACC
This sequence comes from Tamias sibiricus, assembly GCA_025594165.1. NCBI lineage: Eukaryota > Metazoa > Chordata > Mammalia > Rodentia > Sciuridae > Tamias > Tamias sibiricus. The sequence continues at coordinate 2,383,751 of CM046667.1, read as the reverse complement.
AGAATTAGATGTTTTAGTGTGGGATGCACACTGAAAACACTTGAGTTTATTATCTTTATTAGCTTGAACCAAAGTGATTCCCAAGCATGGGAATGCATCTTTGTTAAGTGCAGTCTGAAGAAAAGGATCTGTGTGATCATTTTGATGTAAATTCACAGTTGTCACTGGCTCACTCAAATTGGCTTTTGACCTGACTCGATTTATCTACATATGCTGTCTATGAGATTTTGGCTTCACTTCCCTTCTAACCTTAGGAACAACATCCTTACTACTGTAAGGGAATGGGTCGATGACCGAATCTGGCTTCTTCAGGCTGAACGGGGGTGAAGTGATGGGGGCAGTAGTTTGGAGTTCCTTTTGTAGAAGTTAGGTCAGATTGAAGCCTGGGGAAGGTTGTAAAGTCATCAGGGACGGAAGCTTCTATTAGAGAAACAAAAGACATGAGTACCGAAGAGATGTTGCAGCATCTGAAACGTCAATATATACCATGAAGATGATAATTTAAAGCTTTAGCATGTACAGAGGTATCGGGAATGTAAACACAACACTTCACTTAGGGCTGAAGTTACCTTTGCTTCTAAAATGTTCAGAAATGGTTGTGCATCTGTTTTAACTGTTACTGGATGTCTAGGATAAAATTTGTCAAACTGACTTCTGTTTTGACCATTGGTAAGAGTCAGCTGTTTCTGATGGGAATCTTGGGGAAACTTGAGAGCAGCTTTTGTGCTCGGTGCCTTCTGTAAGGATGGGTCCAGGTCTTGCTTGACCTTGTGGCTTTCCTCAGAAGCATTAGGGATGTTTTTCCCTTTTTATGGACCCTCCTTTTAGCAAGAGCACTGATTGGCTTTTCCTCTATCGGTCTCATTTATCCCTCTTATCGAGAGATCATGTGACCCAGAGATATAAAGCTCTGTGGAGATGTTTCCTCTTCCCTCACAGGCAGACTCTGGGACAAGAACCAAATACTGGTCCTCTTGGCCCTTTTTGATTAATTTGAAAGTTTTGATCTTAGCCATCCAGTAAGCTAATCTTAAATTGAGAACATTGGGCTTTAATTTTAATGTTTATAAACTTACAGTAGCCAGGGTCTGTGGTACCTATCTGTCTTGATGGTTTTTGAAGGTCAGGTGTTTAAGTTTTGAAGTTGATTTCTGTTAAAGAAAGGTTGAGAGTATTTGACAAAATATTACAATTAGAATGGATTAAAAAAACTTTGAGAGTATTTAACCTTTTTGGAAAATGGCAAAATGTTTTTACAATATATAATTACATTGATGTTTCCATAAATCAAGTTTAGCTCTTAAAAAAAGAACATGATATTTGAAATAATTGTTGTTTAACCATAGCTATACAATTTTTAATTTCTTTTAAGATTACTTGTTCAAAAGGAAGGAAATTAATAAACACAACATTATGGATAAATTACATAGCTTTGCTGATTGTCTCATATACTTATTCAACCAACTTACACAGGCCTTTACATCACTTACTTAAATTCTCTAATCTTGAAACATTTCTTATAAACCCTCTTATTTATTTCACTATAAGACATTCTTATCTTGAAACATTTCTTTTTCCTTCTAGTGAGTATGGTTTCCACACTTATAACTTTCTAATTTATTTTTCTCACGTGTTAACTCCTTTCTCTGTTCATCTTTTGAAACAATCTTTATAATGATTTGAATTTAGACAAATTATTTTATCTTAATAAAAACATTTTGTTATTTATGGTATTTTTAGTTGGAATCTCATGCCAAATATAAAAATATGAGGCTGCACAGTATCAGGTATTTTCTTTGCTAAAGAGAAGTCTTGGAAAAAGCTTGTGAATTAAGTTTGAAGTTTGAGGTACCCTTATTTATTGCACATTTTGGAAGGGGAAGCGAGGAGCTAAAGAGGCAAAGATGATTTTAGCAGGGGCTGGAAAAGAGAGAGGACAGAGGAAGTAAATGGTGAAGGATAAGGCCAGCTGTGCTCGGGCTGGGAACGGAGTGGCGGGGTCTGGTTTGGAGACAGATTTGGGCGGAAGAACATGGCGGATTTGAGGAAGGGAGGGGGAGGGGACTGTTATCTGAAGAGAAACTTTATACAGCCTTTTGAACTAAAGGGAGAAGTGGGTGAGGGCTACACGTGATGTAGGCACAGACTTGCTGCGCTGGCTCGGGCAGCCTCGCGTGGGCAGAGCGCGGGTTTAGCTCCTGAGCAAAGACCGTGTGAGGCGGACAGACTGTACTGTGGCAGCCACGCGGCGGTTGCAGCGGCGCAGGGCAGCATCACTTGGGGGGGCGGGCGGGGGCGCCAGTGTGCGGGGCCGGCCCAGGGCTCGAGGGCCAGCGGGCCGGCGGGCGGCGTGGCCATTGGTCGGGGGCGCGGGCGGCGGCGGGGGGGGGGGAGCCGCGTGCGCGGTGGCCGGCCCCGGCGCCTTTGTGAGCGGCACGGAGGACACATGGAGGTGGGGTGGGGATTTGACCCGTGCGCGAAGAAGCGCTCGGCTATCGGAGGGTAGCGGCCCGTGGGCAGCAAGCAAGACAGCGCCAGTCAGAGCTGGACCTATAAGAGAGCAGAGGAAGCGAGCAAGGGGCGTGCTGGGGCTCCAGCGGCGTGGTCTGGGAGCGCGCTGCAGAGCGGGCTAGGAACGCGGACAGGGAGCACACTGCTGCACAGGCTGCGAGCGCGGACTGGGAACGCGCCGCTGAGCGGTGGCAGCTTGGATGAATGGTGAACACATACATGGTCACCATTCGCTGGCGGGGGGAGAGGGGGAAAGCGCGCAGACTTGAGGATGGAAGACGCTGAGGAAGAAGCGCAGGGAGGCGGCCAAAGCCAGAGGCGGCGTGTCTGGTAAAGGACACGTCGCAGAATCCGCGGAAGTGGGGGTTAAAGTCTGGGGCATTGCATCCAGTAACGCCCGCATGGCCGAAGAGGGCGGGGGAGCCATGGAGAACCAAGCGGCGGAAGCTGGGGGCTGGGATAACTGCGGGAGAGGCGTGGAGCTAGGAACCGGAGGTTGAGTGGGGGGGGGTAACGGCGGAAGGCACCGGAAATGACGTGGAAAGAAAGGAAGGGTTTACAGAGGAGGATTCTGACGGAGCAAAAGGAGGGGGGCGGGGCGAAGGATGAAGAAAAAGGGAGGGGGAGGATCTAAGCTCAGAAGCCCGCCAATTTCAAAATCTAAAGCCTGAGCTGGGGGGGGGGGGGAGCGGTCTGGAGCAGCCTCCGAGGCTGCCGGTACGGGAGAGGTGCAGCAATTGAGAGGCGTGTTTCGGATTTTTTTTTTCCGTTCCGAACGGAAAAACGGAAGCTCAAGCCCGGAGTGCGGAGGGGAACTTTCCTAGAAAGCCGAGAGCTGTAGTCTTACAGCTGGAAAATTTTAAAGCGGGCGGATAAAGGTGGGGGAGGGGGGAGAGTCCCCAGGGTCCACCGTCGCCCTGAAGGCTTGGGTGGGGTGTGGTTCCCCCTGTAAAGGCCACGGGCGAGATTGTCGGACACTCGAGGGTCAATTCTTGCCGCGCAGTGGCCAAACAGGTTTAGGAATTTGGGGTGGATGGGGGCTTACCGAAGTCCAGCGATGGTGTAGAAGGGTGAACAGACAAACGGAGACGTGTGCTGGACGCTCGTCTCCTTCCCCGGCCAATGCACCAAATGTTAGAAAACTGCTGAAACATAGTTAACTTAGCTGGGAACACCGTGTTAGTGAAATAAAAGGGTTTATTGGGGTGCCACGTGGGCAAGGGTAGGGAAAGGAAGGGAAGGGAAAGGGGGTAGGGAAGGGATGGACGGGAATAGGGACAGGCAGGAACCGAGGCAAGGGCGAACAGAGAGCAGGAACAAGGGGAGAGCTCAGTCCGGGGCTGGCTTAAATAGAGCAGGGGCCATAAAACACTTTTGGAGTGAGTCCTTGTCCTATAGGCCAGCAGAGGTCAGGGGGGTAGTGGACAGGGGACTTGCTGGTCAGGTTTTTGGTCATGCTGAGGATCCTGGGAGCTGTAGTTTTTCACAAGGCACCTGGGGAGGTGTGGCCTTCTGCCTGGGAGGTGCAGCCTCTGCCTAGAATCCAACATTTCCCACCTATGCCTTACTGTGAATTAGCATCTGCATATTAGAAAAAACAAAAACAAAAAACATTTGGCCTTTGATTTCTTGTAGACTGGATTATTTTGTGTAGCATGGTATTTTCCATTTTTATCTATTTACCTGCAAATGTCATCACTTTAATCTTCATTGAGGATGAGTAATATTTCATTCTGTATATACACGAAAATATCTTTATCCATTTATCCATTTAATGACACTTATATTGGTTCTTCTTCTTTTTTAATGCCATTGATTAAATAAAAGATTTGTCATAATCTTCAATAGGGATTGAATGTTTTTAAATCTTCATGAATTGAATGATTGTTTTGTAAAAGCAAAATAAAGTTTTATGAATATATTTTTAAAGTGAAAAAAAAAAAAATAAGAGCCAGGTGCAGTGGCGCACGCCTGTAATCCCAGCACTTGGGAAACTGAGGCAGAAGGATCGCGATTTCAAAGCCAGCCTCAGCAATGGTTAGGCACTTAGCAACTCACTGAGACCCTGTATCTAAGAAAACACAAAAAAGGGCTGGGGATGTGGCCCAGTGGTCGAGTACCCCTGAGTTCAATCCCCAGTACCAAAAAAAGAAAAGGAAAAAAGAAAATAAAAAAGGAATAATGGACCCAACAAATTGATCTAAAGACACTGTGCAGTGTGAACACTTGCAGAGAAAGTAAAAAGCACCCAAAATTCCACATACATTTTTTAACAAAACCCAAACCATGAACCACTTTTTAAACTGCAAGAAAAACTCTATGGTTTAAAACAATAACATCAATGATCACTGAAAAACTACAGAATTGAAGCCAAAAAGCTCTAGCATCAGAATGGATTTCTACAACAGAATGGGAAAATTTTAAGATTGAATGATCAACACATTTGTGAACAATTTATTTTAGCCAATGGATTAAAAACTTCAATAAAGAAGAAAGTGTTTCTTACAATGATACTAAGAACATGAAAAGTTCACCTGCAAATAGGTGAAGCTGGAGCCCCAGCATCAGTCACACATTAAACATTCACTCATCAATGACAATAAATACATGAAAAAAGTTCACCATAGCCGGGCGCGGTGGTGCACGCCTGTAATCCCAGCACTTTGGGAGGCTGAGTCAGGAGGATCGTGAGTTCAAAGCCAGCCTCAGCAATGGCGAGGCACTTAGCAACTCAGTGAGACCCTGTCTCCAATAAAATACAAAAAAGGGCTGGGGATGTGGCCCAGTGGTCTAGTGCCGCTGAGTTCAATCCCCGGTACCAAAAAAAAAAAAAAAAAAAAAAAAAAAAAAAAAAAAAAAAAAGTTCACCATACCTGTCAATTACAAAAATAAAATTTTAAATTAAACTGAAGCCAGGCACGGTGGCACTAATTTGTAATCCCAGCACTTGGGAGGCTGAGGCAGGAAGATTGCAAGTTCAAAGCCAGCCCCAGCAATGGCAAGGCACTTAGCAACTCAGTGAGACCCTGTCTCTCATAAAATACAGAAAAGGCCTGGGGATGTGGCCCAGTGGTGGAGTGTCCCTGAGTTCAATCCCTGGTACCCATAATAAATAAATTAAATTAATTAATTATTGGTCATACTGAAAATTGCTGCAACCACTCTGGAAAGCAGTATGGAGATTTCTCAAAAAACTTGGAATGCAACCTTCATTAGACCCAGTTTTGCCACTTCTCAGTTTATACCCAAAGTAATTAAAATCAGCACAGTTGCAGTGATGCAGCCACATGAATGTTTATAGCCACTGAATTTACAATACTTAAACTATGGAATCACACTAGCTGCTTTGGAACAGAATAATGGAGAATAAACAAACACACAAAGACACACACGCACACACACACACAGTGCAATATTACTCAGACATAAAAAAGAATGAACTTATGGCTTTGGTTGATAAAATGAATGAAAAGTGGAGATTATCATACTAAGAGAAATAATCTAATACCAAAAAACAAAGGCTGAATTTTTGTTTTTATATGGATTCTAACACACAACAAGAGAATGTTGGGAAAGCACAAATAGAAGTCTATTGGATTAGATAAAAGTGAAATTAGGGGAGGGAGGCTCAGGGGAACAGTAAAGATAGTAGACTTAGGGACATAATTTTCAAAAGTTCGTTCATAAATACAAAACCAAGGTAACTCCACAACATGTAGAGCCACAAGACTGGGATCCTACTTAGAATAAGTTATAAACCATTTATGTATAATGGGTCATCATATGCTCTACTGCCATGTGTCGCAAAAAAGCACATATTCAAAGAGTAAAAGAAAGATACACTCATGAAGAATTTGCAAATAAAAATACTGAATTTACTAGAATTCTCAGGGCACAAATGAAAGGAAATTTTTTGTGGCCTTGAGAGATGAAAACATGACTTAGAAATAACACCAGACACACAATTAGGAACAATTTTTGTAATCATTTGTTTGTTTGTTTGTTTATATGGGGGATTAAAACCATGGGCTTTTAACCACTAAGCCCCATCCCAGTCCTTCTTTACGTTTTATTTAGAGACAGGGTTTCACTGAGTTGATCAGGGACTCACTAAGTTGCTGAGGCTGGCTTTGAACTCACAATCATCCTGCCTCAGCCTCCTGAGCCACTGAAATTATAGGCATGCACCACTTCACCATCAAGAACAGATAATTTGATAGAGTACTGCATCAAGTATTTTAAAATTTTCTCTTCAAATACCACAAAAATATGAAAATAGTCTCTAGATTTAAGCATTCCAAAATGTATGCATACATCAAAACATAATTAATATATAAAATTAACATTATATATTATAATTATGCACACAAATAATATGTGAAATTTTTTTAAGAACAAGTTGCTTAGCAGGAGAAAATATTTCACATTACATATTTAATTAGTTTGTAGCATCTAGTCTATTTAAAGAACTCTAGTTACTCAATAATAAAATGACAGTTGACCAATAAAACATGAATTCTGAATAGTGAATTCGTCAAGTATGTCTGTTGCCTTTTATAGTGTTTCCTGAGGATATAGTGTAACAAGCTAATTGTTAACCTTTGCTTCAGATCATCAGATTATTGTACAGAAAGGGTGTCCCTGTCCTGTATCAGGAAAGTATCCTGATGAGTTTTGTTCCCCCAGCTTTGGAATGGGGCAGGTGGGAGGCTACTGGGGAATGAACTCAGGGGCATTGAACACTGAACAACATCCGAAGGCTTATTGTGTATTTAATTTTATTTTTTTAAATATGTATTTGCTTTAGTTGTACACAATGTGTTTATTTTTACGTGGTGCTGAGGATCAAACCCTGGCTGCACACGTGCTAGGCAAGTTCTCTACCGCTGAGGTACAATTCCAGCCCCTGTGTATTTTATTAATACACAAGATCTCTACAAGTAATGCAGTGGGGTTTTTTGTTTTGCTTTGTTTTGTTTTTTTTTTTGTTTTGTTTTGTTTTGTTTTTATCTCGCCTGTATTTGAGGTTATTAATAGGCTCTGTGCAAGCATTCCACACCACTGAAGTTTGGGGGATCTTAGGTCCTGTTTCTATTCCTTGCTTAGGTGACACAGTCTGAGACTCACATAAATTCTGAGAGCAGTGCAACCGTGTGATCCTGCAGGAGCCAGGCAGGGGCAGTGCTTCCCAAAACTGTAGAAGACAATTTTGAGTATCATGTTCAACTATAGCATCAACTAGTTATAAAAATTAAATGTTTCCCTCACTCATCAGAATGAGAGGAGCTGGGTAAGGGCTGTCAGGGATGAGGGATGGGAACATGTGCTTTTTTCATTACCTTCCCGGAATCCCCAGAAGAGGCACACCGGTTTTTTTGTCTCATCATAGCTGGAGGGACTCATTGGAGCTCCTTAGGCCCCAGATTCACCTGCTGCTGAGAAAGAGGGTGCACCTGACCTTGTTGAGTACCTTCTTCCACAAACAGAGCTATGACCTGCAGGCCAGGATTCTGCAAATGAGATTGGGCTTTCACAGAGTCTTTATCAGAATAGTGGGCCAGTTTCAACACCCCCACTTCCCGTTGTGCTCCAGCTCTTGTCATTCTGCAATGACCACATATGAGCCAGTCACATGGAAAATTGTCCCAAGCATCACCTGCAAACAAGTGCAAGAGGCCACAAAATCATTTGGCTTGGGAAATCACTAGACCTGAGACTGAAGCCATTTATGTCATTCTGCCTTAGCCAAAGATAGAAGACAGCCCTGGGCAGAGCATTGTCACTAGCACAATTCATGTTTACTCACCCAGAGCAGAATAGCAATATGTGTGCTGCAATCTTCTCCTCTGATCCTTGTCTATTGTTCTCCTTAAGGATCTATAAACACAGACAATGAGCATTCTGATTCCAGAGCACAAATTCTAGGAGGATAGAATTTCCTTCTTCTTGGGATCATCCTATATTTGACCCAGATCAACTCTGCATTTCACCACCCACGGTGCCTCATCCTTTCAGGTAGTTCCTCAGAGATGATCACAGCATCACCCCATATACACAATGAAAAACAAGTCTCTGGTTAGACACACATATCACAAGTGTTAATGATAAAGCCAAAATCCCAGTCCAGCTATTTGACTGCTCAAGCCAATGTGTAGACTGAGCTTCACCCAGACCAAGGCAGCCCAGACCAGTCCCTCCACCTTTCACTTTGAAACTGGAAAAACAAAAAAAGGTGATGACAGGATTCATATGTGTGCTTGTCTGGCAGGGTATCTACTATGGCTGGGGTGGCACTGTGGGTGGGCAGCAGAGTCTCAGTCCTCTCCTTCCATTTCAAATTCCCCTCCAAGGAGACCTTATGTCCAGGCTGTTATACTGTCCTTGCTGTCAAAGGACAACCCCACCTTACCCCCCAAGCCCTATGTGGCTGTACTAACCATGAGAAAATTGGTCATAAATCAAGTATACCTGACACTGGTCAGGGCCTCACTTTCCTACTCGACTGTTCTAGAAGGCCAGAGTCCAAGGCTGCATGTACCCAAGCAGCTAGTAAGGAGATCTCAGGAAGACTTGGGTCCAATTCTCATCACATTTCTTGTTCTGGGCCACTAGTGCTGATGATATATGGGAAAGGGGGACTTAGGGAGGCCTGGGATTGTCACTTTTCTGGAAATGGTCTTTCCATAATCCATCCAGAGCCCCAGATCACATCTGCAATCCTGGTGTCCTGGGACCTGATCCCCAATCAAAAGACCTGCATGTCTCACTGTCCCTTGCAGGATTAGCCTTCAGAACTCATCATTCTCATGGGAAAAGGATGTGGCAGGTGTGTCATTCTGTCATTGCTTCTCCATCCATTGTCCTCATGGCACCCCACTCTTCTGGGTAGACATGAGGACCACTTTTAGATCACAAAGTCAGCTTGTGTTTTAAGCTGCCCCTGAAATTGTTGATATTGGTAAGAGTGTGAAAGGATGCGATAGGATGTTTTCATATCCCATGGAGAACATGATGGCATGTTATCTTACATTGTGTGGACATAACTAGCTTTTGGGTATACTGGACTGTGTTTTGTGTTCCTGCATTAGCAAACAAAAATCAAACACAGAATAACTGAATTCTAAATTCTAATTGACATCAAATTAAGGATATTCCATATCATTAATAAAATATATTTTTTCATGCCTGGGTTGGATAGCCTTGTCCACATATATTTGGCATATGGTGGGGCTATTAGCCATTCCCTGCGGCAAAACCTGCCATTGATATCTCTGATCAGGGCCATTATTGTTAATAGAAGGAACTGAAAAAGCAAACCTGGGGTCATCCAGAGGATGTAGGGGAATAGAAAAGAAGCAATCCTTTATATCAAGACTAATAAGATGGAAATTTTCTGGAATAGCTACAGGATTCGGAGGTCCAAGTTGAGTAGGGCCCATGACTTGCATGGTTTTATTAATTTGTCTAAGATCATGTAATAATCGCCATTTTCCTGATTTTTTTCTTAATCACAAATATGGGGGATTTCCAGGGAGAGGTGGAAGGTTCTATATGTCCTGCTTCTAATTGTTCCTGAACTAGTAGGTGGGCCACTTGTAATTTCTATTTAGATAGGGGCCACTGAGGGACCCACACTGGCTTATCAGAAAGCCATGGTATTTTGAAAATTATTTTCTCAGTGGCCCCGAAGAAAAATGTCTTTTTCCTATATGATAATGATTTCTTTTAGGGTTAAGCTTACCCTGTACTTTTTGATAATAATTTCTTTTAGGGTTAAGATTACCCTGTAAGCTGGGCACGGTGGCGCACGCCTGTAATCCCAGCACTTTGGGAGGCTGAGGCAGGAGGATCGCGAAGTTCAAAGCCAGCCTCAGCAATGGCGAGGCACTTAGCAACTCAGAGAGACCCTGTCTCTAATAAAATACAAAAAAGGGCTTGGGATGTGACCCAGTGGTCGAGTGCCCCTGAGTTCAATCCCCGGTACCAAAAAAAAAAAAAAAAAAAAAAAAAAAAAAAAAAGATTACCCTGTAGATTTTTACATTTAACACCTGCAGGTTTGGTTGCAAGGTGTACTCCCATTTGTTGTAAATATCTCTTCCCCATAAAGTAACCGGTAGATTAGGTAAAACATAAGGCTGAAACGTTCCTTTATGTCCTTCATCATCCTCCCATTTTAAAATTACCACACTTTTTTTCTGGGAGGTTATTATATCCCAAGCCTCTTAAACTGGTTGAAGCTTTTTGCAGAAGCCAGTGTTTGGGCCATTGACGTAAATTAATGATGGAAGAATCAGCTCCAGTATCTATAAAACCCTCCATTTCTGTTCCTTGGATTCTTATTTTATACATAGGCCTCCTTGTACAGTCTTGAACCCAGCAAACCATGGGTCTCAAATCAGTGGAACAAAATCCTCCTCTATTGTTCTTATTTAGAGGCATATTCATTTTAAATGAATTATGTAAATTTGGAAGGAGGAGTAGCTGAGAAATTCTAGCTCCCTGATTAATAGAACTTATACTTTGGGGTGAGCTAAGCATTATTTTTATTTCCCCTTTGTAATCTGAGTTTATTACACCTGGGGTCACTTGCAAACCTAATAAGCTTTCAGGACTTCGCCCGAGAATTATTCCTGCAGTCCCTGAGGGAAGAGGTCCCCTGACTTCTGTGGGAAGCAGTTGAACCCCCATTTCAGGTGTTAACACTATTCGGGTGGTGGAACAGAGGTCTAATCCTGCATTTTCTCCTGTTCCTCTGGCGAGGGAGTAGATGGGTAGTAGGGATTGTGTCAGGGAATCATCTGAGTGGATGCTTGAGGATACTTCTCCTCCAATGCCTCGTACATTTGTGGGCCCCGTGCCCCATTTTTTGAATTCCTGAACAAAGGATTTCCATGGATGTCAAATTTTGAATAGCATTTATTGGCCCAATGATTTCCTTTCTTACACCTGGGGCAGCAACCTGGAGCACGGTATGAATTTGGTCTTATTTCTCTTATGGGATTTTGCCTAGAATAGCCGGATTGATTATGATAATTTTGCCTAGAATATCCACATTGATTATAATGTCTAGGTTGAGCCCTGGTGAAATTTTGAGGGGCAGCATCTCTCACAGCTGCTGCAATCACATTTCCTGTGACAAAGGCATCATTTATATCTTTACATAGTCGTATATATATTGAAAGATCCTTTTTATTTTTCCATGGCCTGATGGCTTCTTGGCAATATTTATTAGCATTTTCATATGCTAATTGAACAACTAATGGCATAACTTGATCAACGTCTCCAAAAACTCTACCTGCAGTTCTCATAAGTTGATCAGCAAATTCAGCATATGGTTCATTCGGTCCTTGAATTACTTTGGACAAGCTACCTTGTAGATCCCTAGTTCCTTGTACAGTTTTCCATGCCTTTAAGGCAGCTGCATTTATCTGAGCATATACTCCTGGGGTATAATATTTTTGAGCCTGTACGTCTGTGAATTGCCCTTCTCCTGTGAGCATTTCTATATTATGTTCTCCAAACACTGCAGCTGCATTTCTTTTAGCTGTTTCTATACAAAGTTCTTGAAGTTGTGATCGCCAAAACAATTATTGTCCTCCACTTAATGTTGCTTTACATAGATGTTTCCAGTCTGTGGGGGTAAAGCTAAAGGTGTTAAGGGACTCCAGTATACTCAACATGAAAGGAGCTTGGGGTCCATATGTCATTACTGCCTCTTTGAGATTTTTTATTGTTTTGAAATCTACTGACTCATGGCCCCTCTGTCCATTTTCATATTCAAATACTGGCAGTTCCCCCATGTATCTGTGAGTTACCCTCAAGAGCGCATAAGCACTCAGAAAGACTTTTTATTTCTATTTCTAGGGTACGCAAATGCCTAATGATACCCTTCATATTTTCTGTAATCGATTCTACCCATGGGGGAGTAGAGGACACAAGTTCCTCCACTTGATGATCCCTTATCTTGGTCTTCCTTAATTTCCTTTTTTTCATTTTCTCAGAATCACTTTTACTTAATTCCTCCTTACTACTACTAATTTCATTGGTCCTAACTGACTCAGTAACATACTGAGTCCCGGGTTCAATTGAGAGCATGTATCCTTGAAGTATCTCTAATAAATCTTGAATAGCTTTAGCATTTCAAAACTTTGTCATTTTTGGGACGCTTCTAATACTCTCCTTACTGGTCTTAGTTGACTCAGTGGAATCTACACTTTCATGATCGCCTTCACTGTTTTCTAAATCCTCCTCACTAACGACAGACTCATCTATATCAAAGAATTCATCAAGAGCCTTGTACACTTGGGTCTTAGTTATTTTTGAACTCATTTTAACCGCTCTGACTAGAGACTCCTGCAAGGTTTCTCAGTTCTTACCTGCCGTGCTGAATGCCCCAAACGGGCCACCAACTGTTGTCTCCAGAAAAGGATTTGCAGCCAGGAACGGTGGCGCCACGGGAAGGAACAGAGAGACAGGATGGAAATGAAAAAAATTCTTTTATCTTTCTCTTTCTGTATTTTGTAATTTCTAACACCACATACACACTCTCACAAGAAACCAAGGCATGTACTCTTACAAGAAACTACTATATATATATATATATATATATATATATATATATATATATATATATATATACACACACAATAGCGTTAACCCCATCCGTTCTCTCTCAGGTCTCATCTCACGCGCCCGAGCAGGAATGGCACTGGCCCAATCTGCTGAGTCACGGCTCAAGTCTCCCATGAGATCACATGAGATCACAGGCCAAGTGCTGTGAGACTACAAAAGGCGGCAATGCCCAAACATATCCATGGCCCATAGTCAACCACAATCTAGCCATCTCCCCAAACAGGGCTCCTGCAAATATTGTCCATTTTTTTCCACTAAAGGCCTTTTAAAACACCTGTCTCATAATTAAAAAATTTTCTTCAATCATAATATCTTATGATTTTATATATTTTGAAACAAAAAAAGTTGTAAAAAGTTTTATATGTTACCATAGACAGAGAATGGAGAAGAAAGATAAATAAAAATAATTGTTATTATTAACATCATTATCATCATCATTACATATGAAGTGCATGAGCACTAAGACAAATTCTTTTTTTTTACTTTTTGTTTTGATAGAGGATCTTGCTAAGGTTTTTCCAAAAGCCTCACTATGTTGCTGAGGTTGGGTTTGGACTTGTGATCCTCTTGCTATAGTCACCGAGAATATTGAGAATACAGACATATTCTATCATGCCCTGGATGTTTCTTGAAATCCTGGTGTGAATCAAAATGTGCCTTGTTTGTGTACAGTTTTCAGGTATTAGCCAATTCAGAAGCAATAATTGCTTTTTAATGTGTTGATGGATATGAACTTCCTTCAAGCTTTAAGATTCTAGGATGATACTGATAATCATAACAACATTAATTCACATTTTATATTCAAAATATTTATCTGTACACTTGAACTAAACTGAAGTCTACTTGAAAAAGTTTATCATAAATAATTTCTGTTAAAAACAGGGGTGGAAGGACTATTTAAATATTTAATGCAACAAATTATTCATTTCTATTTAGATCTCATGATGTAATGAACTTTAATTAATCATAATGAGTATTATCAGAATTTTTTTAAACAAATAATTTAAGATTTCCATCTTTGCACAAGGAACCAGCTAGGCACCTTGGCAGAGTTACAGAAGTTATCAAACATGGCATGGTGCTCGTGTGAGTGTTTTCTAGAGCACCAAGTGAAATTATAAAAGGAAACAGCTGGGAGAGGTGAGGTTTGCCACCCACACATGCATCAGCATATGCACATGCATTTATGTGTTGGTTCAATTCACCTTTTTCTGTACATACCCTCCCTACTGCAGTCCTTTAATTTTTTACTATTTAATGGAAGCATTGATTTCTTTTATTTTTCTCACAACATGCTGCCCAGTAGTTCTTCTCAAAAATCAATTGTTACTTTATGACTTACAATTTAGTCTTTTGTGTCTTTCCTAAGGTTTCATTACACATTGGATATGTTAGTGTGAGCATTTCCTCTTCAGTCTTATGTACAGATATGTAAAATATCTTTGATGGCAATTCAGAAGCAGTGGTTTCAAGGTTCTCAATTTAGACCTGCAAACTTCTTCCCCAACAACCATGAACCAAGTGAAGTCCAAAGTGGCCGCAGCAACTCAGAGGTAGTCAGATGTCATGAAGGCAAAACCCCTCTTGTTCCTATACCCAATACATTTACAGAAGTTAATTTTTCCATTGCTTGTCCTGTGTTCCAGGGGGGTCCTGCATGTTGCTGTAAACTTCTGGATGTCTTTCCTGTGCTCTGCTGGGGTCATTCTGTCCAGCAGACCTGGATAACACTACTCCTGATGACTCAATGGATGGTGGAACTGTAGGCACTTACACTGATTCCCATTTTCTCCTGGGCCTGATGAACTTTGCCCCACATCCACCCAGAGATGCCTTGATTTGAAATTCAATGTCACCTTCTTACCTGCACTGCCTCAGATCAGATGTTGAATAGTTCTCTGCACTCAAGTTCCTCCTACTTAACATCCTTGTTGGCCATCTAGGACCATGTCCCCTCTCCTATGGGCACACCCCCTCCTTACAGCCCACTCTCTGCCCAGGGTTGCCTAGTTGTATGCTGTGGGTAGGGTGCTCCTGCTGTGGAGTGTTCGTTCACTTCGACCCAGGGTTGCCCAAGTGTGTGCCACAGACTGGGTGTATTCTCCTGTTCTATGAAGCCATGGTACTCTCTCCCACTATGTTGGGTATCCTGTCAAGAAGAGAGAGGGCGGTTTTCAGAAAAGAACTTCCATTTTGATCTGCTGTAAGAGTGTAATTTATGTGACCTCCATTGACCTGTACTGTGCCCCATGTAGGGAAGACTCTGCAGGTGGCCCAGGCAGTATTATGCTTCCTGGAACATGCTGCCAGGAGGAACTGAGTTCATGTAATCTGTGATATATAATTTGTTTTTTGTTGAAATCTGAGAAAACCACAAATTACATTCAGCTAATCATAAGTCCACCAAGTAGGAAAGGAATTTGGAATGAAATGATTTTGGGGGCTCGCTTAGTAATGTTTTGTTTGGATAGTGCTTTTTTGGTGTTCCATATTAAAGCTTTTTTTCTTTGCTTTGACTTGGGATAATTTCTTTAAAAACATATTGCTTGGTTTTGTAAGCACCCGAAATATGCATGAGATTGTAAAATAGCTCTTGAATTTGCCAATACCGAGAGTGGAACCAAATACCCTTTGACAAGGGTCAGCAGATGCCTGTTTATCTAGTTTAGCTGCTACTAAAGTTTCCAGTCAGGTTGATATTGTACATGTACATGTAGGTCTAACAGTCCATGCTGTGGAGAAAGCAGTTTCTATTCACGCTAAGGGATTCACTGACCTCTTCTTAATTTATTCAAAGCATCCTAAACAGAACCTCTCCCACAACCTCTTCAAGTGTCATAGATCTCTGTAGGAGTTCAGTCTTAGAGTGTACATCACTACAGTAACCAGACTTCTAAGAGGGCTACAAAATCTCCTGAAGAGACCTGCCTACCACTTCTGAGCAATAATGTTGGTGTGTGTCATAGAAGTTGTAATACAACTTTCTGATGAATTTGGGTGAGTAGCTGAAAGAGTAAGGGAGAGGTACAATGAGTTAATGAGAAATAAATTATTGTTTGCTATACTGAAGACATGACTTTGGAGCCAAACACATCTTAACAAGTAACCTGCTGGACCTTGAGTCACATTCTGTACTTCAAGTATGCAGTTTCCCACAGACTTTTGTAGCATGATGCTTTTATTGAATAAACTGTTAAGAATATGAATACGTTTTACTTTGTGGCATAATGTACTAGAAATTTTGAGGAACTGCAGCAGAGTTAAATTCCAACACTTGTTATAATTATATAAAAGACTGTAATTTACAAAATAGTTATGAGTCACCAGTGCGGTGGCTCAAACCTAGAGTCTCCATTACTTGAGAAGCAGGAGGATTGTGATTTGAAAGCCAACATCCACAAAATAAAAACACCAAGCAACTCAGTAAAACCCTGCCACTAAAAAAAAAAAAAAAAAAAAAAAATACAAAAGAGGGCTTGTGATGTGGTTCAATATTTGAATGCCCATGAGTTCAATTCTCAGTAGTTCTCACAAAAAATGCATATAAATCAAGTTTTCATAAACAATAGGATGGATGGATGGGCCTGTGCAGTATAGTGTTTTCTCTTTTGGATTCTTAGGCATGGTTTGGAAGTGCAAGAAATGTGTAAAATTAACAAATTCAGTAGAAAGCACTTATATGGATTTTAAAAGAATGTTATAGCAAGGGTGATGAATTGCACTTTCCTGCTCTGGGAACCCTCAGTAATTGATGGTCTTCAAAATTGAGTATAATTTTCTTATCATGAAGAGGTTGTGAAAGCCTCTGCATTGCAGGAGTCTCAGAAGGTGCTAAGAGTGCCTGTGTTTTTAGAGGCTTTTGATGGAGGAATCCCATATGGAACTCCCTGATTTATAGATGACCTCATTGGGGAGATCAAGTGAGACTGTTGAGTGAGGAACATATTGTTCTTAGGTCCAGTGCAGCCTTAAATGTGTCAGATTTTTTTTCTCATTAAGGAGTGTGTTTTCTTGGAAAACTGGGAATGGAACCATCTTATGACCCAGCCATCCCACTCCTGGGTCTATTCCCAAAGGACTTAAAAACAGTATATTACAGTGACACAGCTATCTCAATGTTTGTAGCTGCACAATTCACAATAGCTAGGTTGTGGAACCAACCTAGATGTCCCTCAGTAAATGAGTGGATTAAGAAAATGTGGTATATACGTATAATGGAATTTTACTCAGCAATAAAAGAAAATAAATTAATGGCATTTGAGGTAAATGGATGAAGTTGGAAGACATAATGCTAAGTGAAGTTAGTCAGTCTCAAAAATCCAAGTACCAAATGTTCTCTCTTATATAAGGAGGCTATTTCAAAGTATTGTTGGATGGGGGTACATAGGAGGATTAGAGGAACACTAGAATGGTCAAGGGAAGGGAGGGTAAGGGAGGGAGCAAGAGGGGAGGGAGGGGGAGAAAAGAAAAAAAAAAGGTGGTTGAATGAGACGGATATCATTTTCCTTAATGCATGATTGAAGACCTGAATTGTACGAATATACTTTGTATACAAACAGTTGTATGTAAAAAGATACTAAATATATGCACTATGAGTTGTACATTTTAAAAATTATAAAAATAAAATTAAAAAAAAGGAGTGTGTCAAGGACCCTTGGAGGAGGATGTAAGATCACACCTGTTCTCCTGAAGAAATTAGGATGATGTGCATCTCTGCTCAAGGTCATTTGTGAAAAGCTGTGAAGTAGTCTGAAAAAAGTATTTTTTTTTTTAGTGGTAAGAACTATTTGCAGTAGAATGCTATTGAAATGTCGAACACAGAAAATATTAGCCAAATCTGAGATCAAAATATTTATTAGTTGCTATTTAGATAGATTAGTAACTTTAATTATATTTTGTATTGGGTATGGATACTTATAGATGGGGCCACATCATGAAATTAGCAGTAATCTACACCAGGCAAGAGTTAATATAGGTTCTATCTGTGTTTCTGCAGTTTGCATTTTATTGTTTAACTGTGGTTATCAGCGGTATTGTGTTTAAAACATTTCAGGTTTCCCAGATATAACTTGTTTTTCCACATTTGATGAATTAGGCAATATTAGTCTATTAAATGTACTGAGAAGCACATCAGATTTTAGATGAATTGTAAGTTTCCATACACCTTGTTTTAACATACCAAAAATTATATAAAGTGATTTAATTACAGATACATGTTGTTTATTTTTATTTATCTATTTATGCTAATGGGGATTGCCATGACCAACACAGCCAAACTAGCAGGTTCCAGTAAGGAGCAATGGGATATTTTAAGAAATAAAGTGTCACAAACACAGATCTTAAAGATAAAACAGCTGAGATAGGGTGAACTTCTGCTCTGTGATGGGGCAGCAGGTCTAAAGTATTACAGCAGCAATCTTCATTATATAGATCTCATTAATTAGATGAAATACTATGCAAGCATTATTCTTTGTATTCATGAATGTTACAGAGATAGTAACAATATGTAGCTTCTTCCTCAGTTTTATTCTATAGTTGCAATGTGCAATAGTGGGACAATGGTGCAGCTTTCAAGAAAGTCCTTTTGTTTAAAGTTGCTAAATTTATGCATTTATACATGCACAGTAACTTTACACATACACATTCTTTATATATTTGCATCCAAGCAGTGACTTCTGTTCATAGCATAGAATTGGACCTTGTTTTGATTCTGACTGATGATTTCTATCTTTGGATATAATTGCTCAGTCAATTCACACTTAATGTTACTGTTAATATATATATTATATATATATATATATCTGGTAAGGATTGAGCCCAGCAGTGTTCTAACACTGAATTACATCCCCTACCCCATTTAAAATTTTATTTTGAGAGAGGTTCAGGCTAAGTTGCCGAGGCTAGTCTAGAATTTTTGATCCTCCTGGCATGGTTTGTTACCATACCAGGTTACAGCTCCATTTTGTTTTTAGTTTTGTTTTGTTTTTGCTAACAAAGAATTTCTTCAAGAATTTTTTTTTCACATTTTTTACTTTTTGGCCTAACGATGTGTAAGCATGTGTGAGAAATATGCTCACTTGTCCAAACCCAAGGATGGCCTTGTTTGTGACCTGGCATCTTCTACAAATTAAGGCAGTGTTAAGACCCCCTTCAATACATAATTCCCAAGAAAGATTTAATCTTGTTGCCAAGTAATAGGTATGAGCTTCTTGAAGGGCTAGGGGACACTGTACAGGGAGAAAGTGGCCCGTGAAAAAGGTCAAAAATCTCTCCCTGCAAAGTAACTGGGGTTCCTCTTAGGGTAATTCCTGCCTGCATTTCTCATGCAGATAACAGGTATTTTCTGAGAAATGTGAAATAACCTGTCCACTTCGATGAGGCAGGGTAAATTGCTTTCTGTCTGTGAATGCATATGGGGTCAACACAGTGGTTCCATTTTATAGTATTATTCTTTTAATTTTGTATTTCCTTTGTTGTCATCTGTCTCTTTCCTAAACGACTGAGATACAAATGTACAGAGAAGGCACAGAAAAACTTTACAGTCAGCATTTTATCCTCTTCAGCTCAAGGTTTTTCTACCCACTTCCATTCCTCATTTGCTGTGTAAATTGGGTATACCATCTTTCATATCATCACCGGGGTATTACTTTCTGCCATTGGATTATTGAAAGAAATATGCTGCTGGACACAGTGACACATGCCTTTTATCCGAGTTGTTTGGGAGGCTGAGGAAAAAAGATTGTAAGTTCAAAACCAGCCTCATAAATTAGTGAGGCCCGAAACAAATGCACAAGACCCTATCTTTTATGTGTGTGTGTGTGTGTGTGTGTGTGTATATATATATATATATATATATATATATGAAGAAAAGAAAATATATATATATAGAGAGAGAGTAATGAAAGAAAAAAAAGAGCTAGAAATTTTGCTCAGTGGTTAGTTATAGCTATGTTTTTGTTTGTTTGTTTGTTGTTTTTTTTTTTTTTTTGTGTGTGTGTGTGTGTGGTACCACGGATTGAACTCAGGGTACTCTACCACTGGGACACCTCCCCACCCCTTTTTTGTATTCTTTTAGAAACAGGGTCTCACTGAGTTGCCAAGTGCCTCGCCATTGCTGAGGCTGGTATTGAACTCGCGATCCTCCTGCCTCAGCCTCCCAAAGTGCTGGGATTACAGGCATGCACCACCGCACCCGGTTCAGACCTCAGTTTAATCCCTGATATTTATGTATGTATATGTATACATTTATATATATATATATATATATATAAAGTAATACACCATTTTTTGTACAAACTTTGTTTTGATATCTTCCTGTGAAAAGCCTTCTTGGATTGAGTGAAGGCATGTAGACAGTTTTTACTTTACCTAAATTAACACATATTTCTATCTCTCTTCATCAGGCTGACCTCTTTTCTGCAGGAGCCCTGATTGGGGAGATGGCTGAGATTGCGGTTGGCTGTGGGCCATGATCGGGCATTGCTGCCTTCCGTGGTCTTACGGGACTTGGCCCAGGATCTTGAGAGACTTGAGCCATGACTTGGCAGATCAGGTCGGCGCCATTTTTGGTGGTGTGTGGTGCGTGTGGGAGTTGTTGTTAGAGCTAGAGAAAAAGCTACCAGAATAAAAAGCCTGTTTGTTTCCAGTCTGCCTCTGAACTTGTTCCCGCTTCGTATTTGCTCCAAGTGGCAATTGCTTCAGGCAGCTATAGGTGGTGGCCTGTATGGGGATTCAGCACGGCAGGTAAGAACTGAGGGACCTCGCAGGAGTCTCTAGTCAGAGCGGTTAAAATGGGTTCAAAAATAACTAAGACCCAAGTGTACAAGGCTCTTGATGAATTCTTTGATATAGCTGAGTCTGTCATTAGTGAGGAGGATTTAGAGAAATGTGAAGGCGATCATGAAAGCATAGCTTCTGCTGAGTCAACTAAGACCAGTAAAAAAAATATTAGAAGCATCCCCAAAATGACAAAAATCCGAGCTGTTAAAGCTATTTGAGATTTATTGGAGATAGCTGAAGGATACTTGCTCTCCATTGAACCTGGGACTAAAATATTGCTGTCAGTGAAATTAGCAGTAGTGAAGAATCTACTAAAAGTGATACTGAGAAAATAAGGAAAAAGAAACTAAAAAAGACCAAGAAAAAGGACCATCAAGTAGAGGAACCACTTGTGTCCTCTACTCCCCCATGGGTGGAATCCATTGCATAAAACATGAAGGGTATTACAAGGTGTTTGCATACCCTAGGAACACAAATAAAAAGTCTTTCTGAGCACTTATGCACTCTCAAGGGTAACTCACAGATACATTGGGAACTGCCAGTATTTGAAAAAGAAAATGAACAGTGGATCCACCAATCAGCAGATTTCAAAACAATAAAAGATCTCGAAGAGGCAGTAATGACGTATGGACCCCAAGCTCCTTTCACGCTGAGTATGCTGGAGTCCCTTAACACCTTTAGCTTAACCCCCTCAGACTGGAAAAGTATATGTAAAGCAACGTTAAGCGGGGGGCAACACTTGGTTTGGCGATTGCAATTTCAAGAACTTTGTATAGAAATGGCTGAAAGAAACGCAGCTGCAGGGTTTGTAGAACATAATAATAGAAATGCTCAAAGGAGAAGGGCAGTTTGCAGACTCACAGGCTTAAAAATATTATGACCCAGGTGTATATGCTCAGATATATGCAGCTGCCTTAAAGACATGGAAAACTTTACAAGGACCTGGGGATCTACAAGGTAGCTTGTCAAAAGAGATTCAAGGACCTAATGAGCCATATGCTGACTTTGCTGTCGACTTTTGAGAACTGCAGTTAGAGTGTTCTCAGATCTTGATCAAGCTATGCCATTAGTTGTTCAATTAGCATATGAAAATGCTAATAAATACTGCCAGGAAGCCATCAGGCCATGGAGAAATAAAAAGGATCTTTCCATATATATACAACTATGTAAAGATATAAATGATGCCTTTGTCACAGAACATGTGATTGCAGCCGCAATGAGAGGTGCTTCCCCTAACAATTTCACAAGGGCTCAACCTAGACATTATAAACAATCAGGATATTCCAGGCAAAATTATCATAAAAAATCAGGGTATTCTGGAAAAAAAATCCCCAAAAAGAGAAATAAAACCAAACTAATACCGTGCCCCAGGCTGCTGCCCCAGGTGTAAAAAGGGAAATCATTGGGCCAATGAATGCCATTCAAAATTTGACATTCATGGAAATCATTTGTTCAGGAATTCAAAAAACAAGACATGGTGCCCAATGCCCCGGGGCCCATGAATGTTCGAGGCATTGGAAGAGGAGTATCCTCAAGCATCCACTCAGATGCTTCCCCGACACAATCCCTACTACCCATCCACTCCCTTGCCAGAGGAACAGGAGAAAATGCAGGATTAGACCTCCGTTCCACCACCTGAAGAGTGTTAACACTTGAAATAGGGGTTCAACTGATTCCCACAGGAGTCAGGGGACTGTAGGACTTATTCTCGGGTGAAGTCCTAAAAGCTTATTAGGTTTGCAAGTGATCCCAGGTGTAATAAACTCAGACTACAAAGGGGAAATAAAAATAATGCTTAGCTCACCCCAAAGTATAAGTTCTGTTAATCAAGGAGATAAAATTGCTCAGCTGCTTCTCCTTCCAAATCTACATAATTCAGTTTAAAGGAGTATGCCTCAAAAAAAGGAACAATAGAGGATTTAGTTCCACTGACTCGGGACCTATGGCTTGCTGGGTTCGGGATTGTTCAAGGAGGCATATGTGTAAAATAAAAATCCAATGAATAGAGATGGAGGGACTGATAGATACTGGATCTGAGTCTTCCATCATTAATCTATGGCAATGTTCCAAGAACTGGCCTCTGCAAAAAGCTTCAACCAGTTTAAGAGGCTTGGGATATAATAACCTCCCAGAGAAAAGTGCAGTAATTTTAAAATGGGAGGATGATGAAGGGCATAAAGGAACATTGCAGCCTTATGTTTTACCTAACCTACCGGTTACTTTATGGGGAAAAGATATTTTACAACAAATGGGAGTACAACTTGCAACCAAGCCTGCAGGTGTTAAATGTGAAAATCTACAGGTAATCTTAACCCTAAAAGAAATCATTATCAAAAAGTACAGGGTAAGCTTAACCATAAAAGAAATCATTATTGTAAAGAAAAAGATATTTTTCTTCGGGGCCACTGAGAAAATAAATTTGAAAATACCATATCTTTCTGAAAAGACAGTGTGGGTTTCTCAGTGGCCCCTATCTAAAGAGAAATTACAAGCAGCCCACCGAGTAGTTCAGGAACAACTAGAAGCAGGACATATAGAACCTTCCACCTCTTCCTGGAATTCCCCCATATTTGTGATCAAGAAAAAATCAGGAAAATTGTGATTGTTACATGATCTTAGGGAAATTAATAAAACCATGCAAATCATGGGCCCTACCCAACCTGAACTTTCTAATCCTGTAGCTATTCCAAAAAAATTCCATCTTATAACTCTGGATATAAAGGATTGTTTCTTTTCCATTCCCTACATCCTGTGGATGCCCCCAGGTTTTCTTTTTCAGTTTCTTCTATCAATAATAATGGCCCTGATAAAAGATATCAATGGAAAGTGCTACTGCAGGAATGGCTAATTGCCCCACCATATGCCAAATATATGTGGACAAAGCAATCCAACCCATTAAAAATAAATATCCAAACCTCATGTGTCTACATTACATGGATGATGTTTTACTGGCCCACCCTAATCAAAAATCTTATTTAATATATTCAGTGACATGGTAGAAAATTTAAAAAAAAATATTGATTATATATAGCAGAAGAAAAAGTTCAAAGCAGATCACCCATATTATATTTAGGATTTAAAATTATGGATACCTTTGTTAGACCCCCCCAAATTTTAATAAATAAAGAACATTTGACCACATTCAATGATTTCCAAAAACTACTGGGAGACATTAATTGGCTTTGCCCTACACTAAACCTCACTACTGGCCACTAAAACCTTTATTTGACATCCTTCACAAGGACCCTGATCCATCTTCACCACGAACGTTGACTCCTGATGCTAGGAAAGCTTTAAAGTTAGTAGAAAAAGCCATCAAAGGAGCTCATTGTGATAGATTTGATTTAACTCAACTGCTGATATTCATTATTATTTCTTCACAATATACACTCACAGGAATATTTTGGCAACAAGGGCCTTTATTATGGATACATTTGCCCATCTCTTCTAAAAGTATAATTGAGTCTTATACCTCCATGGTGGCTAAACTTATTCTTCAAGGACTTAAGATTTCTACTAAAATATTTGGCATTCACCCTGCTACTAATATTACTCCCTATTCATCATCACAAATTGAATATTTATGCTTCAATGATAATGACTGGGCTATAGCTAGATGCTCTAATTTTGTAAATTTTGATAATCATCTTCCTAAGTCTCCTATATTATCTTTTTGAATCAATCATCCTATTATATTTCCACAGGTAATAAAAAAATCAACCTATTCCTAAGTCATTAAATGTATTCACAGATGGGTCCTCAAATGGTACTGCTTCAGTAGTTTCTAAAAAAGAAAATATGACTTACATAACTGTACACAAATCAGCTCAACTAGTGGAACTGGAAGCTGTGGTAAGAGCTCTGCAAAATTTTAGAGAGCAGCCCATGAACATTTTTTCAGATAGTCACTATATTGTACATGCCTTCCCAAAATTAGAGCTAGCAGGACCAATAGCACCTCATACTCCAGCCTTTAAATTGTTTTATCAAATGCAAAAACTTTTGTGGGCAACAAAAGAACCTCTATTCGTAGGGCATATTAGAGCACATACCAACTTGCCTGGTCCCCTATATAAAGGTAATCAAAAGGCTGATGCTCTTATCCAAATAATCTTTATACATTCAGCGCTCCAGTAAGCTACTTTATTTCCTCCCAGTTTCTCGTCAACAGCACGACCTTGCAGCATAGGTTTAAAATCACAAAGGAGTAAGCCAGAACAATTGTAAAAGATTGTAAATCTTGTATGACACATTTGCCCAATCCTCATTATGTGTTAACCCTAGAGGATTAATGCCCAATCATCATTTGTGGCAGATGGATGTTACTCATGAGCCAAGTTTTGAAAAATTGCAATTTATTCATGTGACCATAGATACATACTCAGGCATGATTTTTGCTTCCTTACATTCTGAAGAAAAAGTTAAAGATATTACATCTCATTGTTTGCAAGCTTTTGCTGCTTTGGGCATCCCCAAAATGCTTAAAACAGATAATGGCCCTGCATATATGTCCTCATCTTTCAAACAGTTTTGCACAAAATTCAATATATTCCATAAAACAGGCATTGCATACAATCCTCAGGGTCAGGGCATTATTGAAAGAACAAACTGATACTGAAAGTTATATTATTAAAACAAAAAGAAGGAAATTGGAAAAATCTTAGGGACAGATTGGCAGTTGCCCTGTTTACCTTAAATTTTTTAACTTTAGACTCTAATGGTTATTCTGCTGGAGACGGACATTGGAACCCACAACAACAACATAAACCTTTGGTTTACTGGAAGAATGTTCTTTCAGGTACATGGAAGGGTCCAGATCCAGTATTAATTTGGGAGAGAGGATCTGTTTGTGTTTTTCCAAAGCACAAATTCTCTCCAATATAGATACCATCTAGATTAATAAAGCAGGTACCAAATCAAAAGGATCAAGATGAAGTTGTTGAGGAATCAAGATTAATAAAAAAAGGCACAAAATCAAGAGGAACAAGATGAAGATATGGAATGATTCCCTTAAAAGAGTCCTTCAAAATATTTCACAACTTAAGTGTCATTCCTCCCGACCGACCGGGACGAGGTGATCTCTCTTTAGTGTGCACACAACTGTATTTTTTTTTTCTTTTTATATATGTGTTTAAGTCCATGTATTTGTCTAAATTTCATGTTAATGTGATGTCACAAATATATGTTTGTATGTGCGTCTGTCCAATGTGATGTCAAAAATAACAAAGTGCTTATGAATATATATATATATATATATATATATACATATATATATATAAAAAATATATATATATATATATATATAATATATATATATATATATATATATATATATATATATATCCAAATAACTCTAATTCATTTAAGTTCAAGAGTATTCAATTTGGGTAAATAATTTAATAAGTGAAGGTAACTTCAATTTTGATTTATAAGTGTCCCAGAGACTTTTCTTTAGTGAAAAATATGACTAGTGCTGTATAACCTGATATTTTGGTGTTTTGACATAAGATTGTTTATTTGTTATTAACTTCATTTGCTTAATAGCTGATTAATTTGAATTATTTTAACAGGTAAAGGATTGCTATGTATGCAGAGACTCGCGGGATTCCAGATAACAAATTATTTCTCCAAAGTGCCTTTAGCTTTTCTTTAATCTATTTTTAATGCAGTAAATACCCTCAGTCTTTCTTTGTTTTGTTCTAAATATGATATTTTGCCAGCTTATGTTTGTGGGAGCTCAAGCAGCAATGTGTGTGTGAGCAGAAATCAACTTTAATTTTCTAATATTATAATTCTAATTTTTAGTTTGACAACTCGCCTCTTGACTCAGTGCTGGAATAGCACTGCCTTTCCTTTAATAATTGATGCTTGAGTTTCTAGGTAGCGGGCCCTGAAGATTTGCCGGTAGCATTGTCTAAACATAAAAAAGACGTCTGCTGCTACAGCTGCAGGGATCTCGTTCGCGCAAACATCCCTGCTGCTCAAGCATCAAACAACCTCACCAGCAGTGTGGCCTCTGCTCTGCATGCATGGGGCCTCCTAGATCAACATGTTATAACAAGTAAACATTTTGATTTTTCATTGTTTGGGACTTTACGGGACAATGCCTTGCATGTATTTGTCTAGAGAACTCACTGTGTTACTTGATGGAACTTAGGGCAGCTGATTTGTTTAAAGAATTTGATATGCTATGCAATTTGGCTCGTCAGCAGAAGGCTTGTCGCTTTAAAGCCGCAGCATCTCCTCACAATTGGACAGCTGTTAGTCATCATACACAATCAATCCTGAATGGCTCCATTGGATGGCTGGTTAGCCAATGACGGGTAAGATCCCCAGAGGGGGACAACCTAAGACAGGCACAGTCGCACGGGACAGTCTCATGTGTCGACATATCAACCTAAGACAGGAGTCGAGGGCACAGCCTTGATTATCTGATGATGATTAGAATGTTGGTTGCACATAGACGTCCTAGAGCATCCCCTCTTTTAAAACAAAAGGGGGGAAATGCAGGAGCCTTGATTGGGGAGATGGCTGAGATTGTGGTTGGCTGTGGGCCATGTTCGGGCATTGCCGCCTTTTGTGGTCTCTCGGGACTTGGCCCAAGATCTCGAGAGACTTGAGCCGTGACCTGGCAGATTGGCAGATTGGGTCGGCGCCATTTTTGGTGGTGTGTGGTGCATGTGGGAGTTGTTGTTAGAGCCAGAGAGAAAAGCTACCAGAATATAAAGCCTGTTTGTTTTCAGTCTGCCTCTGAACTTGTTCCCGCTGCGTAGTTGCTCCAAGCAGCAATCGCTTCAGGAAGCTACACTTTCCCTATCTTCTGTGTGTCAAAGGTGGTTCAGGTGCATCCACTCTGAATCTATGACATCCACAGCCTTTTGTGCTGTGTGTGTAACTTTTCATTCTGCTCTGTTTCCCCACATTCTGCCATGCTCACATCTCAATTTTACAATTAACACTAAATAATGTGTTCTGAAAAATGGATCCCTGGACTTTCCTTTTTTTTTTACACCATGTATATATCATCAGAATCATACACAAATTAATACTAACAACAGGATGAAAATAAATATTATCCTACACAGCTCTATTTCCTTCTACACATAAAGGTGTAAATCCTTTTCTACATTCCTTTTTTGGATATTATTTTTTTATATGTCATATCTGTAAAATTACAGATTAAACAGTAACTGGGTGGAATTGTTATTGCATTATGTATTCCTATGTATTTTGTGTAAGTTAAAGGAGACCCAAGATATAATTAGGATTCTTTATTTGTGTGCTGCACATTAAATTCTGGGGTACTTGGCCATTTAGCTCCATCCCCAGGCCTATTTTGTATTTTATTAAGAAATATGTTCTCACTAAGTTTCTTAGTGCCTCACTTTTGCTGATGTTTGCTTTGATCTGAGAATCCACCTGCCTCAGCCTCTGGAGCACTGGGATTACAGAAGTGTGACAATATTCCCAGGCAAAAAAAAAAAATTTTTTTTTGGCAATTTTTTTTATTTGTTCAATAATGGATTGGATTTACCATACTTATATTTCAATCCCTTTACATTTATGCTCCCACCCACTTTTTTTTGTACCAAATAAAAAGCGGGCTGAGGATGTAGCTCAGTGGTACAGGGCCCCTGCCATGGATTTAATCCCCAGCACAGAGGGGAGAAAAAGCACCTGGAGTTCAGTTCTAAGCCATGTACAGGTATGTGGCCAAAATTCCACACTTGTGGAAATATGACTCTTCATATATTTGCCCCCCTTCTATGGGAAATATTATTAGGTACAAAGAATTTTGTCTGCTGTAAAGAATGTGGAAGACTTCACAAAGTCCAAGTTAAGAGTAAAGAGTAAAATTTTATTTACTTTCCAGGAAGGGGTAGATACCACAGGCATATCTGCCCAAAGTGGGTTTTTATATGCAGCATGTATGTTCAGAGCTGATCAGGGTTGTTGTTTCTTCCTGGTATAGCTATCAATTGAAAGCCAGGAAGCTGAGAGCACTGGGTCAGCATCTAGGGATATATTGCCTTTCAGGCAGGAGCAGTTGCTTTGTGGATTTTCTTGGAAATATTGGTGTTTCTGAACCATTGACATATAAAAACCCATAAGAGTGAAACTATTCCTGAAAGACAAATTCATTTCAGCCTCTGGAATTGAGTGATGTGTGTGAAAAAGGGCACAAGAACATGACCTTCCCAACATTTTTGAGACCTACAGATGCCTGAATCCACAGATAACACCAAATCCTACATGCAGTTTTTCCTATACATACATCCATATGATTACCCTATTCATAAACCCTAACAGCCATTGCAAGCCATTGAAGACAGTAATAGCAACATGATTCCCTTGTCTTCCTGGTGTAGCTCCAATGATCAAAGTTCCTTTCCTGCTTCTCATCATGATCATTTCTTTTTGGTTTTGGGGTAAAGGGATGGCCTGACGTGAGATCACTAGGGTCAGTTCTCTGCCTATAACTCTCCTAATAGAAGAATGTAGAACATCTCCATTAAGCACAAGGTGCCTATTGTATTTCCACCACACATTTATGCCTTAGAGGATTGCCTCACTTTTTTTTTTTTTTTTTTATTTTAATTCTACTGGGGATAGAACACTGAGCCAAATCACCAACAATAATGGTTTTGCTCATAGCTCAGGCTGCCTCCTCAAAAAAGCAGAGGACAAGAGGTAATGAGAATTACTGAAATAACTGTAAAACTGTTTTCATTTTTAGATATCATATATGTGTGATATATATGCTATTTTTTTTTTTTTTTTTGTACCGGAAATTGAACTCGGGGTCACTTAACCACTGGGCCACATCATCTCCAGTCCTTTTTTATATTTTATTAGAGACAGGGTCTCACTGAGTTGCTAAGTGCCTCACCATGGCTGAGGCTGGCTTTGAACTCACGATCCTCCTGCCTCAGCCTCCCAAGTGCTGGGATTACAGGGATGTGCCACTGTGCCCGGCTATATGCTATCTTTAAATAGTTTTTTTTCAAAATACTTGAGAATTTATATTGCTAAGTTGCCTTAGGTCACATCAGCTGATAATATATATGTATATACTTATCTTTTTATTTGAGGTACAGTGGAATAATCCCAGTTGGGCTTGACCTCTAAACTGGATCCCCAAGACTTTATATTTTATTTTAAGGGGGGGTCTCATTGTTTGTACATGATGACCTGATCCTTGGTCTCCTCATGCTTCCACCTCGCCAAGTAACTGTTGTTTGTTTCTGTGATAAGGTTACATCCCAGGCATCACCCAGGAAAGCACTCTCTCTTTGAGTCATCTCAATCCCAGACATTGCCATCTGTACCAAGTTCAAAGCAAATATTTCTTACCTGGATTTGTTCCAAGCCCAGCAAAGAAGCTCTCAATGAAAAGGGCTGGAAATAAGAATATTTTACTCTTGCTGATTTAAGTAGTGATTGGACAATCTTAGCTGTCAGTCATTATGCAGAGGCCTGCCTGGAAGTTGCTCATCTAGGAAGCTCTGTTGCAACTGTCCAATTAGGTGTGCCAGTGGAGAGGAAGGGCATGCTTCTCCAAATTCCCAGACTTTTCTTCCTCAACAAATCAGTTCCTTTCCTTCCAGTCTCCACCTATTCGTCTCAGAAGGCCCAAGTGACTATGCACAGATGTGTCCCTCGTCATGTTGGGTGCCTGGGCATTCCTTGAGGGAAAGCTGGGTCACCACAAAAAACAAAAATGGTGAGTTTGTGACCAGGGCTGAAGGTATGAGGTCAGCACCTGCCTGGGGGCACCCAGCGTGCAGATGAGCTGTGGACCATGGCGGAGTCACCTCTGGAGTTTGGCCCTCAGTCTCTGTAACCTGGTATTCCAGGTTAGGCTTGGTGGTGGATCCATGAAGTCAGCTGCAGAGTGTGCGACCTTATCTCCCCTGGCCACTGGCAACCCTATGAATGTAAACAATGTGGTGAAGTTTTTTTTTTTTTTCCCTCACCATTGTTCAAGGACACATGATAACAAAATGAAGATAAAATTTTTAAGTGTGAGATTTGTGGGAAAGTTTTTCAATTTCCATTTTTCATTTAGAAGACATGAAAGACCTCATTGTAAAGAGAAATCTTATGAATGTAGACACGATTGTTGGACATTTATTTTACAAGTCTTCAAAGACACATGTTCAAGCACACTGGGAATAAACATTTTAAAAGTAAGGTATGTGAGAAACTCTTTGCTAGTCTCAGTTTATTTAGAACACATCAGAGAATGCATAGTGGAGAGAAAACTTATGAATGTCAATAGTGTGACAAGGCCTTCACTCTCTCCACTCTCCTTCACACACACACACACACACACACAAAAAAAAAAAAAAAAAAAAAAAAAAAACCTCATACTGGAGAGAAGCCCTATGAATGTAAACAATATGGCAAAGCATTTGCTAGATGCAGTCATCTTCAAACACATGGAAGAATGCACACTGAAGAGAAGCCCTTTTGCCGCCTGCAGTTGTTGCCGCCTGCAGCAATGATACAGAGGGAATGAATTCAGAGGCAGATTGGGAATGAGTAGTTTTTTTTCTGCTTTCTCTTGTGACTTCTCTCTCCAACTCCAACAACCTCTCCAACTCCAACCACCCCTCTAGCCAACCTCACCTGGTTAAATACTCTTCACCTTAACAAGTATACACGTGTCAACAGCTCAACTTACAGGAGTGTCACACAGTGTTCACGGGCACAGATAGATTCTTAGTTAATTGCATTAATGTCAGGAAAAAACAATTAAATGCCTCTTTATGGCTCTCAGCCAGCCACCATCTTAGCTACTTCCTCATTAAGGCTCTTACATTTCCTCTCTTTTGTTTTTAAAAATGAAACAGCTTAAATGGATGTGTGACGCTCCGCACCACATCAGAATCGACTGTGCCTGTCTTAGGCTTCTACATGTGCAACCAACATTCTTACCCATCATTGGATAATCAGGGCTGTGCCCTTGACTCCTGTCTTAGGTTGATATGTCAATCACATGAGACTTTCCCGTCATTGACTACCAGCCATCCAATCGAGCCAACCAATCAGGAGGAGATGCTTCAGTTCTAAGGCAGCAAGCTTTGCGCTGATGAGCCAAGTTCCATTAAGTAGCATATTAAGTTCTTTAGACAAATCAGCTGCCCTAAGTTCCACTAAGTAACGCACTGAGTTCTCTAGACAAATACTTGCAAGGCATTGTCCCGTGCATTGTCCCAAACATCCTATAGTAGAAAAGATCTGTCAAAATGTCCACTTGTTATAACACGTTGATCTAGGAGGCCCCATGCATGCAGAGCAGAGGCCACACTGCTGGTGAGGTTGTTTAATGCTTGAGCAGTAAGGATGCTTGTAGATGTCTAGACAATGCCACCAGCAAATCTTCAGGGCCTGCTAAAACTGGCATAGGGATTTACCTATAAACTCAAGCAACAATCATTAGAGGAAAGGCAGTGCCATTCCAGCACTGAGTCATGAACTGAGTTGTAGGAGTACAATTCAAACTAAAAAAAAAAAAAAATTATTAAATCTTAGGTCAGGTATCTGAAGTTGATCTCTGCTCACACACATTGCTGCTTGAGCTCCCACAAACATTAGCTGGCAAAATATCACATTCAGAATGGATAAAAGAAAGACTGAGAGTATTTAGCTGACAAAATATTACATTTAAGATGAATTAAAGAAAGGCTAAGAGCATTTTAGAAAAATATTTTGTTAGCTAGAACTTTTGAGCCTCTGCATACACAGCAACCTTTTATGAATATACCTGTTGAAACAATTTAAATTAATCAGCTGTATAACAAAAAAGTTAATTACAAATAAACAATCCCATGTCAAATACCAAAATATCAGGTTGAGCAGTTTTAGTCATATTCCTTGCTGAAGAGAAATCCTACAGATACTTATAAATTAAGTTTGAAGGTACCTTCATTTTTTATTTGTTTACCCAATTTGAATATATTTAACTTAAATGAATTGAAGTTATTTGGATCCTTTTTATTTATTATTATTATTAATTTTTATGAGCACTAGATTTTTGTTATTTGCACATCACATTGGACAGACGCACAAACATAGAGACATATATTTGTGACATCACATTTACATGAAATCTAGACAAGCGCACAGACATGTATATATATAAACACAATCGTGTGCACACTAAAGAGAGATCCTCTCATCCTGGCCGGGAGGAATGAGACTTAAGTTTTTAATTTATTGAAGGAAAAAGAAAAAAGCACGCAGCTTAAAAGTTTCTTAGCTTTTAAAAGCAAAGATGAGGTTCCCTTGTTGGAAAAGAGACAAACTCGCGCAGGTGCGCAGATTGATACCTCTTACAAGGGAATCATTCCACAACAACTTCATCTTGGCCCTTTTGATTTGGTACCTGTTTTTTTAATCTTGATGGTATCCATACTTGGGAGGACTCGTGCTGTGGAAAACACAGATCCTCTCACCCAATACTGCACCTGGGCCCTTCCATGTGCCTGAAAGAACATCCATCCAGTAAACCAAAGTTTTAAGTTGTTGGTGTGGATTCCAGTGTCTGTCTCCAGCCGAATATCCTTTGGAATCCAAAGTTAAAAAATTTAAAGTAAAAAGGGCAATGGCTAATCTATCTTTAGGATTTGTCCAATTTCCTTCTTTTTGTTTCAAAAGCATAAGTTTGAGTGTGCATTTAGCTCATTCAATTATACCTTGGCCTTGAGGATTATACGGAATACCAGTTTTATGAAGTATATTAAATTTGGAGCAAAACTGTGTGAAAGATGAGGACATATATGCAGAGCCATTGTCTGTTTTAAGCATTTTGGGAATGCCCAGTGCAGCAAAAGCTTGTAGACAATGAGATGTAACATCTTTTAGTTTTTCTCCAGCATGTAAGGAAGCGAAAATCATGCCTGACCATGTATCTATGGTCACATGAATTAATCTCAATTTTCCAAAATTTGGCTCGTGAGTGACATCCATCTGACACAAATGATTGGGCATTAATCCTCTTGGATTAACTGAATAATGAGGATAGGGCAAATGTGTCACACAAGATTGACAAGCCTTCACAATTGTTCAAGCTTGATCTTTAGTTATTTTGAATCTTTGTTGTAAAGTAGTACTGTTAACATGAAATTGAGAATTGAACGAGGTAGCTTGTTGGACTGCTGAAAATATAAAGATTGTTTGAGTAAGGGCATCGGCCTATTGATTACCTTCATGGAGGTGACCAGGCAAATTAGTATGAGCTCTGATATGTGCAATAAACAAAGGTTCTTTACGTTCCCATAGAAGGTTTTGAATTTGAAAATACAATTTAAAGGCTGGAGTATGAGGTGCTATTGGACCTGCTAGCTCCAGTTTAGGGACAGCATGTACAATATAGTGGCTGTCTGAAAATATATTTATGGGATGTTCTCTAAAACTTTCAAGAGCTATCATTATAGCTTCTAGCTCAACCAATTGAGCTGATTTATGGGCAGTAATATGAATCATATTTTCTTTTTGAGTGACTACTGCAGAAGTACCGTTAGAGGACCCATCTGTAAATACATTTAATGCCTTAGGAATAGGTTGATTTTTTAGTACCTGTGGAAATATAATGGGATGATTGATACAAAAATATAGTATAGGAGATGTAGGAAGATGGTTATCAAAATTTGCAGAAGTAGAGCACATTGAGGCATAAATATTCAACCTGTGATGATGAATAGAGAGTAATAATAGTAGCGGGGTGAATGCCAAATATTTTAGTAGAAGTCTTAAGTCCTTGAAGAATAAGTTTAGCCACAATGGAGGTATAAGACTCAATTGTACTTTTAGGAGAGACGGGCAAATGTATCCATAATAAGGGCCCCTGTTGCCAAAATACTTTTGTAGGTGTGTATTGTGAAGAAATAATGATCAATAGCAG
Organism: Tamias sibiricus; assembly: GCA_025594165.1. NCBI lineage: Eukaryota > Metazoa > Chordata > Mammalia > Rodentia > Sciuridae > Tamias > Tamias sibiricus. Next base: position 2,348,919 of record CM046667.1, on the reverse strand, counting down.
TGGTTGAACAAAATCAATTCTATCACAATGGGATCATTCGATGACCTTTTTCTACCAACTTTCAAGCTTCCCTTGCATCAGGAGTCAATTAATGTCTCCCAGCAATTTTTGAAAATCATTAAGAGTAGCTAGATGTTCCTTATTTATTAAAATTTTTGAGGCCTAATAAAAGTATCCATAATTTGGAATCCTAGATATAATATTGGACATCTAGTTTGAATCTTTTCTTCAGCAATGTTTAGTCCATATCGTTTCGAGTATTTTGATATATCACTAAATATTGTGAATAAGACTTCTTGATTAGGATGAGTAAGCAAAACATCATCCATATAATGGAGGCACATAAGCTCTGAGTATTTGTTCAGGATAGGCTGAATAACATTATCTACATAGATTTGACACATAGTGGGGCTATTGCCATACCCTGGGGTAAAACTTTCCACTGAAATCTTTGATCAGGTCCATTATTATTAATAGAAGGAACTGAAAAAGCAAACCTGGGGGCATCCAGAGGATGTAAAGGAATAGAAATAAAACAATCTTTTATATCAAGAGTTATAAGATGGAAATTTTTAGGAATAGCTACAGGATTAGGAAGTCCAGGTTGGGTAGGGCCCATACTTTGCATGGTTTTATTGATTTCTCTAAGATCATGTAACAATCGCCATTTTCCTGATTTTTTCCTAATCACGAATATGGGGAAATTCCAGGGAGAGGTGGAAGGTTCTATATGTCCTGCTTCTAGTTGTTTTTAAACTAGTAAGTTTGCCACTTGTAATTTCTCCCTAGATAGGGGCCACTGAGGGACCCAAACTGGCTTATCAGAAAGCCATGGTATTTTCAAAATTGTTTTCTCAGTGGCCCCTAAAAAAAAATCCTTTACCTTTTTGATAATTTTTTTTTAAGCTCAATAGGGTTAGGATTACCCTGTAGATTTTTATTTTTAACACCTGCGGGCTTGGTTGTGAGGTGTACTTCCATTTGTTGTAAAATATCTCTTCCCCATAAGGTAACTGGCAAGCTGGTCAAAACATAAGGCTGGAATATTCCTTTATGCCCTTCATCATCTTCCCATTTTAAAACTGTTGCACTTTGTTCTGGGCTATTAGAATATCCCAAGCCTCTCAAACTAGTTGAAGCGTTTTGTAAAGGCCAGTGCTTGGGCCATTGTCGTAAGTTAATGATGGAAGAGTCAGCCCCAGTGTCAATCAATCCCTCATCTCTATTCCTCAAATTTTTATTTTGCACATAGGCCTCTGTGAACAATCCTGAACCCAGCAAGCCATAGGTCCCAAGCCAGAGGAACCAAATCCCCTATTCTTCCTATTTTGAGGCATACTCTTAAATGAGTCATGTAAACTGGGAAGGAGAAGCAGCTGAGCAATTCTATCTCCTTGGTTAACAGAGCTAATGCCTCGAGGTGAATTAAGCATAATTTTAATTTCTCATTGATAGTCTGAGTCTATCACACCTGGAATCACTTGAAGTCCAGATAAGCTTTTAGAGCTTCTCCTGAGGATAAGTCCTACAGTTCCTAAGGGAAGAGGTCCCCTGACTCTCATGGGAATCAGTTGAACCCCCATTTCAGGTGTTAGCACTATTCGGGCAGTAGAACAGAGGTCTAGTCCTGCACTTCCTCTTGTTCCTCTGACAAAGGAGTCAATGGGAAAGAGGGATTGTGTCGAGGAATCATCTGGATGTATGTTTGAGGATACTCCTCCTCTAATGCCTCCTATATTCATGGGCCCTGGGGCATTGGTCCCCATGCGTCGTTTTTTGAATTGGCAGACAAAATGTTACCATAAATATCAGTTTTAGATATGCACTTATTAGCCCAATGGTTTCCTTCTGGGCCACATCCCCAGCCCTTTTTTGTATTTTATTAGAGACAGGGTCTCACTGAGTTGCTAAGTGCCTCGCCATTGCTGAGGCTGGCTTTGAACTTGTGATCTTCCTGCCTCAGTCTCCAAAGTGCTGGTATTACCGGCATGCACCACTGCGCCCGGCTTTGGTCTTATTTCTATTGTCTCTTGCCTTCTTTGGGGATATTGTTTTCTAAAATAACCTGATTGACTATAACATTTACGTTGAGCCCCTCTTGTAAAAATTAGAAGAAGCACCTCTCATGGCTGCTGCAATTACATTTCCTGTAATAAATGCATCATTTATATCTTTGCATAGCCTTATATATACAGAAAGATCCCTTTTAGATTTCCAAGGTCTGATAGCGTCTTGACTATATTTGTTGGCATTTTCATATGCCAGATGAAAAACTAATGACATGGCTTCAGCAACGTCTCCAAACACTCTACCTGCACTTCGCAAAAGTCGATCAGCAAAGTCAGCATATGGCTCATTAGGTCACTCAATTACTTTAGACAAGCTACCCTGTAAGTCACCAGTTCCATGTAATGTTTTCCATGCCTTAACAGCTGTGGCATATATTTGAGCGTAAATTCCAGGATCATACTAAATCTTAACCTGTAAATCAGCAAACTGCCCTTCTCCAGTTAACATGTCTACGTTATGGTCTGGAAATCCTGCAGTCGCATTTCTTCTTGCTTTTTCAACACAGAACTCTTGGAATTGAGACCACCAAATCAAGTATTGTCCCCCACTCAATACTGCCTTACATAAGCCTTTCCAATCTGAAGGAGTTAAATTCAAAGTATTAAGAGATTCTAACATGCTTATGGTGAAAGGAGCTTGGGGCCCATATGTCATTGTTACTTCTTTAAAAATTTTTTATAGTTTTGAAATGTAAAGATTGGTGGTACCTTTGTTCATTTTGATTTTCAAACACTGGCAGATCCCATTGTTCCTGCGAATTTTTACACTCAAGGGCACACAAGCACTGAGAAAGACCATTAATCTCTGCTTCAAGGGCATGCAAGTGCTTAGAAAAAAACACCTCATAGTTTCTGTAATTGATTCAACTGATGGGGGAGCAGAGGGCACAAGTGGCTCCTTCACTTGACGGTCCTCTATCTTGGTCCTTTTTAATTTCCTTTTTTTAATTTTATTGGAGACTGTACTTCCAGAATCACTTTTACTTGATTCCTCTTCACTAATACTATCCTTATTGGTCTTAACTGACTCAGTATTGGCTGTGCTCTCAGAATCACTTTCCTGAGTCCCAGGTTCAATTGAGAGCATGTATCCTTCAGCTATCTCTGATAAATCTTGAATAGCTTTAGCAGCTCGGGTCTTTGTCATTTTTGAACCCATTTTAACCACTCTGACTAGAGACTCCTCAGTTCTTACCTGCCGATTCTGAATTCCCCGTACGGGCCAACACTTGTTGCCGCGTGCAGTTGTTGCCGCCTACAGCAATTATACCGCGGGAAAGAATTCAGAGGCAGACTGGAAATGAGTAGGTTCTTTATTCTGCTTTCTCTTCTGACTTCTCTCTCCAACTCCAACAACCTCTCCAACTCAAACCACCCCTCTAGCCAACCTCACCCGGTTAAATACTCTTCACCTTAACAAGTATACAAGTGTCAACAGCTCAACTAACAGGAGTGTCACACAGTGTTCACGGGCACAGAAAGATTCTAAGTTAATTGCATTAATGTCAGGAGAAAACAATTAAATGCCTCTTTATGGCTCTCAGCCAGCCACCATCTTAGCTACCTCCTCATTAAGGCTCTTACAAAGCCCTATGAATGTGATAAGAGTGGCAAAGCCTTTGGTATATCCAGTGCCTTTTAAAGAGAAATAAGAACACATACTGGAGAGAAGCCCTGTGAATGTCAACATGTGGAAAAGCCTTCACTGAGTCCTCTACTGACTCACATGAACAAATGCATACTGGAGAGAAGCCCTATGAATATAAACAATGTGGCAAAACCTTTGCTATGTCCCTCAGCTTAACACACATGGAAGAACGCATACTGGAGAGAAGCCCAATGATTGTGAAAAATGTGGAAAAACCATTGGTAGGTCCAGTGACCTTCACATACATGTAAGAACAAATACTCGAGAGAAGTCCTAAGGGTGTAAGCAGTGTGGCAAAGATTTCACTCAATCTTCTACACTTTCCTCACATGAATGAGCTCATACTGGAGAGAAGCCCTATGGATGTCAGTTTCACTCACATGAATGACCTCATACTGAAGAGAAATTTTACTTATGAAAACAATTTGCAAAATCTTATGTTATTACTGTTTCACTAATAAACCTGTAGGTAGTTTACTGGAAAAAAATTCTTTGAATTTGAAATGTGGTTAATCAATGTATCTTGTTACCTTCAAAGAAAAGAAAGGACAAACGTACTCACACTGCCAAATATACATATACTCTTGAAGATTTAGTCCATTGTGCTGTACTACTGAGCCACATCCCATTTATTTTTATTTTATATTTTGGGATAGTGACATTCTGAGTTCTTTAGTGTATTCCCAAGGTGCTGAGCTAGGCCTCAAACATGCAATCCTTCAGACTCTGCCTCCCAAGTCTCTGGGATTAAAGGCATATACAAACCCATCTGACTGAATAACTCTTTAAATGTGAAAATATGGCAAATCATTCCATTTTCCCAATTGCATTCAAAGCCATTTAATTAACACTTGGAAAAAAAAAAAAAAAAAAAAAAAACCTCTGAAGATGGGGGATTTGCTACTTCCTGTCAGCTTCACATCCCAGCTCTATTTTTCTTCTTATATATGAAAATACTCATTCAGAGAAGCGCTGCATGGGAAATCTTCTAGTTTCTCCATTCTAAGGACTGGGAAGATTTTTTTTTTTTTAAAGATTCATGCCAAAATGAATAAATCCCATGCAAATAATAAACATTAAATATACTATGAATGAATCCTATGCAATAAACATAGTATTAGTAATTCCTATGTAATAAATATAATAAGAATAAATCCTATGCAAGTAAGACATATAAAGGTTTCAGATGTTCTAATTTTTTCAGGAAAAGAAATGTGGGGCAGTATGCAACTTTACCAGTTTCCTTCAAAGACATAAAACAATTTGCATCAGAAAAACCCTTCTGCTCTTTAAAAATTATGGTAACACTTTCAACTTTCCAAGTCTCTTTGAAAAACATGGAAAAAAAATCACACTGGAGAAAAGCCCATTATTGAGAAACATCGTGAGACCTTCACTGGTTTCAGATCCATTTAGAATTGTTCAAATTTGAGAAAAATAATTATTTTTTTTATTGCAACAGAGATTCAACCCAGTGACACTTATCCACTCAGCCACATCCCAGTCCTTTTAATTTTTTTTTTTCAATTTTGAGACCTTGTGTCACTGAATTAATTAGGTTTTATGTTGCTGAAGCTGTCTTTCTACTTGTGGTTCTCCTGCCTCATCTTGATATAGTCATGTACTACATTGAGCTTTCAACCTCTTTTTTGAGAAAATCGCTGTCACTGTTTTAAAAGAGTGTGAACCTTCATTTGTTTGCTATTTAGAAGTAATGAAAATGCACCCTGGAGTGGACGTAAGGATTGCATCAGCATGAAGATGTGAAAGCCACATGTTTGAAGGGTTAAATCTCTATTAATGTTAGATTGGATTTACCTGTATTTTTAAAGCTTTTGCATCTTTGGTCAACTCTCACATAATATGACATAATCTTATATTTACTGTGCATGTATGTTTGTGTAAAGTCTAGTATGTTGTATAATTTTGTACATAGAAGTATATTATGTAGAATAGTTTACAAGATATTTGTTAAAATGTATTTTCCTTCAGTTGCTGCATTTTAATACATCTTAGATTTTTTATCTCTCTACTTCCCTTAAGTACTTTTTTCTCATATTTCCACATTTTTCACTAATGGTCTTAGCAAATAAATGATATTTTAGAACTCTGGTACCATAATTAAATAACTTTTTCCAGGCCCATGGTAAATTCTGATATTTTCTGTCTTCTCAAATATCTTATGACTTTTATATATGTTGTGAGAAAACAAAATAAAATTGTGAGAGGTTTTATATATAATTACCAGGGTCAGAGAATGAAGGGGAAACAAGTTATTAGTAGTAGTATCATCATCATCATTATCATATCTCATTGCTTAAGCACTGAGCTCCATCTTTAGTACTTTTTATTTTTATTTTGATAGATGATCTTGCTAAGTTCTTCTCAAGGGCCTCACTATGTTACTGGTGCTGTGTTTGAATTTGTTATTCTCACGCTATAGCCACTGAGATTATAGACATATGCTACCATGTCCAGTTCCTGAATGTTTCTTGAAACCCTTATGTAAAATATAATGTGCCTTGTTTGTGGATACTTTCAAGGTGTTAACTGATTCAGAAGCAAAAATTACTTCTTCATGTGTTTATGTGTATTAACTCCCTTCAAGTTCTAAAATTGTAGAATTATACTGACCATCATAAAAACTTTAGTTCACACATCATGTTCCAAATACTTATTTGATCAGTTGAACTAAACAGAAGTATACTTAGAAAAAAAATTATTTTAGATAATTTCTTTTGAAAACAGGGGTGAAAGATCTATTTAAATATTGAAGAGAGCAAAGCTATTCATTTTTATTAAGATTTCCTGATAGAACAAACTTCAATTAATCACAATGAATGTTATTGGATTTTTTTCAACAAATACTTTAAGGTTCCCTTCTATGTACCAGGTACCAGCTAACCACCTTACCAGGGCCACAGAGGCTATTAAACATGGCATGGTGTTCATATGAGTGTTTTCTAGAGCACCAAGTGAAATTACAAAAGGAAATACATGGGAGGGGTGAGTTTTGCCACCAAACATGCACACTCACAATCACATGCACACCTATGTACAGGATCAAGTCACCCTCTTCTGTACATACCTTCCCTAGTGCTGTTCTTTAATCCTAACTATGTAATGTGACTAATGGTTTCTTTGATTTTTCTCACAATGTTGCTCCTCACTTTTTCTGCTCAAAAATCAATTGGTATTACATGACTTCACTATTTACTCTTTTGTGTCTTTCTAATGTTTTATTATACATACAATGTGTTAGTTTAAGCCTCTGCAATGAAGCCTTATGTACATATAGGTGAAATGTCCCTTTCTTCATCCTTTACCACCTTCCTTCCTTCATATTTTACCTAGGAGTTCTTCACCACTGAACTTCACCATTGCCATTATAATTGTAATTTTTTAGATGGGGTGGGGTTGCCTCAAGCTTGCGGTCATCCTGTGTCAGGTTCTTAGCAGCTACGACCATAAACATGTGCACTTGTATGCCCTCCAGCTGGACTCTTCCTTTTCTGTGAAGCCTTATTGAACTGTTGATGACTCTGGGACCACCTCTATGTCATTACTATTGTTCTAAGTCTTATTTTTATTGTTCTATGTATCACGTTAAAGAGGATTAGAAAATATTTTTATTTGTGTGTATTATTTGGAGAGACATCTTCTCAAAATATCTTTGGCTGTATACTTAATTACATTGTTTTTCAATTCTGTCTTTTGCATGATATGCAGATGCTCTAGCACTAAGCACTCCCCTAGATCAGGTCATGAGTTTGCAGCTGCTGATGTGTGTAGATCCCGGTGATGACCATGTAAATAGATGCCAATCTTCAGGTGTTTCCTCCACATGTGCAGCACATCTTAGATAGCAGTAAATTTCAAAAACTGACATCCAAGTTAGCTTTTCTTCACATGATTTATTAATTTAGTTAGGTAGAATATGCAAAAAATTCAGGCTTAATTTCTGTCTGTGTTTAGGTACCTCACTAGCCCTGGATAAATCATGTGATGATTTTGTTAATACAGAGGGTGTGATCAAAGCTCAGGTAATTAGGGTTCCAGTCTGATGTCTGAATATAGTCACGCTACTTTCTCCACCCAAAAATCTTGAATCAGCTTCTCCAGAGACCCTCAGCATAATTTTCTTTAGACACATTGTCAGGAAAAGCCTCTGCAACGAAATCAATGTGGATTAGAATGCAGACTTTATGATGTTTACTTTTGCTTTTCTTGTAAACCTTGGAAGACCTGTAATCTTCAAAATGGTACCAATGCACTTTCTGGGAACTACAAAACAAACAAAATTGTCTGTAGTCTACAAAAAATGTCAACTTCCATTGCCCTCACACTGGTTGTAAAGATCAACAAAATTCCCAGCTCGAGGCCCAGGAAATTTTAGGAGATATCCCTCTGAACCCTGCAATCAATAAATCTGAACCCCGAAATGCCTTGGGTGTCCAGCATCATCTGCTTTAAATCACTATTGGAGCCTCCACTGGCAAAAGATCCCAGATCATAGACAGGAATTCTTGTTTTAACATTATATTGCAGGTTCTGTTATAGGAATTCAGGAGCACTGTTTTCAAGGTTCCCAGACAATTCAGAGCTGCAACCTTCTTACCCAGCATTCAGGACCCAAGTGTAGTCCACCGTGGGTGCAGCACCTCGAAGGTGGTCAGCCCTCAGGAAGTCAATACCCCTATCGACCCTACAACCAATCAATTTTTGGGTATACTTTTTTTTAGTGCTTGCCCGTGTTTCAGGGACTCTTTTATGTAGGTGTATACTTATGGGAGTCCTTACAGTCCTCTGCTGGGGTAATTCTTCCCAGGAGGCCTGCACACTGCTGGTTATGGGGTGTCTAAATGACTGTGAAGCAGGAGGCACTTGCACTGATGCCCATTTTTATCTGGGCCTGGTGAACTTCCTGCACCATCACCAGTCATGCCTGGATCTGCTCATCACTGTTGCCTTCTTACCTGCACTGCCTGAGCTCAGAGGCTTCTCAGTTCTCCCTGTTGGATAAGATTCAGGCTGGCAGGCCATACCCCCAGGCGCCTTCCCAGAAGTGCCCAACTCTCACGAGAATTCACCTTTGGCGGGCTCCGAGTCCCCACCCTTCCTGATCCTGGGAATACTCGCCTCTTGCAGGAATTCAACCTTGGGCGGGCTCTCCCTTTCTGAGGGTCCCCTTCTCCTTCGGGAGAAGTCTTTTGCTATCCTTTCAATAAAGCTGTCCACTTTCCACTCTCTGCTTGCCTCGTAGTGCTTCTTCGGCATTATTCTTCAGCCTTTGGGGAGCAAGAACTCGTCGCGGTAAAAAGCGGTTTCAAGGGGACCCGGAAACCAGGAATCCAAAGGGAGGAGAGGCTTTCTCCCTTTTATATCTGAAATCTTTCTTTGTTCCTTTCATGTTCTCTATCTCTGTCCTGCCTGGGACAGGAATGTCAAAAAGATGTGACACTGGAGGGCCCATGGTGGGTGTGGGATTTACAGGAAGGGTTTAGGGCTAGATGATTAGCATCTCCATTTGCTGGGAGCTGTTTCATTAACATTCCATAAGATGGGCCCTAAACTTGGGAACATTAACCATCTTATCTCCCTTAGAGTTGCTCTGTGTTTTTCCAGGACTCAGGCTGACTCCATTTTCCTTATGGACTCCATGCTTTTTATGAAACTCGATGTTAGACCCGATTTGCCTGACTACACTCACTACCTAGCTTTAAATCTGGCTTCACAGCTACTCATATATATACATGCCTATGATTACCATTTCTATAAAACCTAGAAGTCCTTGTTAGCACATGAAGAAAGGGTCAAAGACAAGGGTCCCTTGTCTTCCTGATGTAGCTGCACTGGTAAAAGTTTTTTTCAGCTTTTTATCATGACCTTCTCTGCTTGATTTTGGGACAAAGAGTTGACCTGACCTGTGGGATCTCCAGAGTCAATTCTCCGCATAAGACTTTGTAATAGTAGAATGTAGAACATCTACATTAAGCACAGGGCACCCTTTTTATTTCCACTACACATTCCTGGTTGGAGGACTCCCTTCCTTCTTTTATTTTCCCTTTCTGGTTGGGATGAAACACTGGGTCACAGGGTCAGCCCCAAATGCTTCCTTTCATATCTCAGGCTGTCTTTTCAATATAGAAGATGCCAGGTTGTGATGATAATTACTCAAATAATTATCAAATATTTTTTTTTAATTTTTAGATATCATACATGTTTGATATATATAATATCTTTAAATAGTGTTTCAAAATTTTGGTGACTGTGTCTTTCTAAGTTGCCTGAAATCACATCAGTTGGATATATATATATATATATATATATATATATATATATATATATATATATATATATATATATATTTTTTTTGCTTTCTTTTTCTTTGAAGTAGTGGGAAATAAACCCTGTGGTGCTTGACATTGACCTCTGATCTAGATCCCCAAAACACTTCATTTTATTTTAAAATATGTTCTCACTGTTTGCAGATGCTGACATGACCTTGGGCTCCTCAAGTCTCAGCCACCCTGCATAACTGTTGTTTGTTTTTGTGTTGATGTTAAAACTCAGGGCCTCACCCATGCTAGGAAAGCACTGTGTCACTGAAGCATTGCTCAGTCTCAGATGTTACCTTCTGTACCAGATGCAAAGCAAATACTATCTACCTGAATTAGTTCCCAGCTCAGCTGGGAAGCACCCCTTAAAATATCTGGGGCCTAGAACCTGTCACTCTAGCCAATGTCATCCAGTGAATGGGTAATTGTAGCTGTCAGTCATGATGCAGAGGCGGGCCAAGAGGCCATTAAACTGGGAAGCTGGAGTGGAACTCTCCACTTAGTGCACAGACGGAGAAGAAGGACCGGCTTCCGCAATTCCCGGGATTTCCTTCCTCACCAACTCGCCTGCTTTTTTTCTAGGCCCAGGGTTCTCAACTCCAGGGGTCCAGGTGACTCTGTGCAGCCTGTGTCCCCCGTGAACTCCTATGTGCCCGGAGGTTGCTAGAGAGGACGCCAGGTCACCAAGGAAGACAAAAATGGTGAGTTTGCAATCAGGGCTGAAGGTACATGGTCAGCACCTGTTTGGGGGCCGCAGCCTGCGGGTGAGCTGAGAGCATGGCGGAATCCCTGATGTCGCCTGGCCTTGGTTTCTGTTCTCTGTTCCCCAAAGTTGGATGAGGGGCTCAGGTCCCTGGCGTCTCCTCCACGCTTTACTGGTTACCCGAATCCACTCTTCCAAATGTGTAGGAAGAAGGGTCACAAATTCAGTTTCCCTCTCCCTGTTGACCTCCTATAAAGGCTACTGTAGGTCCTTAAATTACAGTTTCCTCCTGAGTTCTAAAATGCTGTCTTCCTCTCCACTTCACAGCATGATCAAATATTTGTGCTTCCTATTATGTTTGACATGCACACAGTTTATTTTCATTTTTCATTTAGTGAAATATTGCAAAGAATATATATATTTTGTATTGGGGATCAAATCGTGGGTTTTTTTTTTTTTTTTTTTTTTTTTTTTTTTTTTTTGTGGTACTGGGGATTGAACTCAGGGGCACTCAACCACTGGGCCACATCCCCATCCTTGTTTGTATTTTATTTAGAGACAGGGTCTAAATGAGTTGCTAAGTGCCTCACCATTCCTGAGGTTGGCTTTGAACTCATGATCCTCCTGCCTCATCCTCCCAAAGTACTGGGATTACAGGCGCACACCGCGCCCGGATGTTATCATGGGAGCTTTATCAGCTACAACCCCCCCCTTTCATTTAATTTTCAGATCTGGTCTTACTTGTTTTTGAAGCTGTTTTCCAATATGTGATCCTCCTGCTTCAGAAGCCCAAGTCTCTCAGATTACATGCTTCCTCCACTATCCATGGCAAGAATAATATTTTCAAAGCATTTGCTTTCTATTTGTGAATATTATGCTAGAGGGGAAAAATAGTCACTTAACACCTCCCTGTGTTTATTCAAAGTAAGTGCTTTAAAGGAAATTCTGAAGTTGTTTATAGATCCTCAGGATATGGAATCCTAGGCTACATACTCAGTCCCTACGCTTTTTTGACATAAATCATATAATTATTTATTTAAATGTGTTTTCTTTTGTTATACGTGAACACAGAATACATTTTGACACTGAAAGGAAAGCAAGAAACCAGGAGACAGGCAAGCTAGAATCAAAAGACAGAGGCCAGGCAGACATACGAACTAGAATTTGTCAGAGCTGACCCATAAAGGAATATCCCTCCATAGATATGGGGGCCTTGGGAGGGTCCAACATGGGCTTTGGGGTTCCAGATTTTTATGGAGGAAGCTCAGGGATTAGAGCCCCAGGGTCCTAATATGGGCAATTAATGGTGGGTTTGGTTTTCCCCTGGGTGAAAAAGAATGCCAGGGTGGGAAAAAATGAAGGTAGTTAAGGGTGGGGCTGGAATGAGGGAGTGGTGAGCCTTTCTCAGAAAGGGCCTTGAAACCAAATGAACTTGTAGACAAATGGTACAAAATAGAAGACACAGAAACAAACCCATGATAAGGTTATCTCATATTAGACCAGGGTGCCAGAAACAATTACTGAAGAAAAGATAGCCTATTCAAAAAATAGTGTTGGAAAAAACTGGAAATTCATATCTAACAAAATAAAATTAAACCTCTTTCTCTCACCCTGCACAAAAATGAACTCAGAGTGGATCAGAGGCTTAGGCAATAGAACAGAGAACCTGCACCTAATAGAAGAAAAAATACAACCAAACCTTTACCACATCAGCCTAGGATCTTATTTCCTTAACTAGACCCCTAAAGCATAGGAAGAAAAATCAATAATCACTAAAAGGGATGGATTCAATTTAAAAAGCTTCTTGTCTGCCAGATTTGGCTGTGAATTCCTGTAATCACAGCACTTGGGATAATGAAAGGGGATCTTGAATTCAAAGCGAGCCTCAGAAATGGCAAGGCACTTAACAACCTGTCTCTAAATAAGATACAAAAAAGGCCTGGGGATGTGGCCCAGTTTTTTAGTGCCTCTGAGTTCAATTCCCGGTACAAACAAATTAAAAAAAAAAATAAAAAATATATAAGCAATAATAAATGTTGGCAGGGATGTGGGAAAAAATGTACACTCATATGTTGATGGTGGGACTACAAATTGTTGCAACCACTATGGAAATCAGTACAGAGATTCCTCATAAAACTGGGCAAGAAATCACCATTTAATCCTGCTATGCCACTTCTTGGTTTATACCCAAATGATTTAAAATCAGCACACTACAGGGACATAGCCACATCAATGTTTATAACACCTCAATTCACAATAACTAGACTATGGAATCAACTTGGTGTCTTTCAATAGATGAATAAATAAATTTAAAAAATATATACATATATATAGTCTGTTATAAGCAAAGGTGACTTAAACTGGACTTGGACTATCTCCACCTGATGGCCCATTGACCCACCCTTGATGGCCCATTGACCCACCATTAAACCATCTTTACCTGAGGGCCTGAGGGCATATTAACCCTGTGCTTTATAAACCCTGCCCTAGCTATGAGCTGGTGCCATTTTCTACTACCCTGCTTTGTGCTGGACGTAGTTTGACGCCCTGGCCAGACTAAAGGCTTCATTGGCTATTAAGTGAGTTGCTTGTGAGACTTTTTTTCTGAAAATTGGGTACAACAGTCAATGGAATATTTCCAGCTTTAAAGAACAGTGAAATTATGGCATTCACAAGTAAATGGTTCATTTTGGAGAATATTATACTAAGTAGAATAAGCCAATTCCTCAAAACCAAAGGCCAAATATTTTCTGTAGTATGCACATGCTAATTCACAATAAGGTGGTGGTGGTTCACTAGGAAAAATAGCATTACCTTAGATTGGGTAGAGGGAAGTGAAGGGAGGGGGGAGGGAGGAGATGTGGAAATAGAAAAGATAGTGGAATGAAACAGACATTATTACAGTATGTATGTATGTGACTACATGACCAATACAATTCTGCAACATATACACTCAGAAAAAATGAGAAATTATATTCAATCTATGTATGATACAACAATGTGCATAAATGTATTTTCCTGTCATGTATAACTAATTAAAACAAATTTAAAAAGTAAAAAAAAAAAAAAAGTCCTTTGGGTGGGAAAGCCTTAAAATGGGGGCTGTCACTAAAAATGGACACCCAGATGCTAAGAAAAGACCCTACAGAATATTATATATATAAGCAGAGTATAACTGCTCATTTTTTTGATTGTATATCATGTAGATTTACATCAGTCATGTAGTTATATATGTACATAGGATAATATTATCTGATTCATTCCTCTGTCCTTCATATCCAGCCCTTTTAAATTTTATTTTCAGACAGTGTCTGGTTATGTTGCCCAGCCTGGCTTGAAAGTTGTGATCCTTCTGCTTCAGCTGCTCAAGCTGTTGGGATTAAAAACATTGACAATCCGAGCTATGGAAAATAGTTCATTTTGATCCAAATATTAATGACCATAATCAGGAACATGGATTCAACTTACCTAAATGATGTATGGTCCCACCCTGGAAAAATTATTACATTATATATATATATATATATATCAGGGATTGAACCTAGGGACACTTAAACACTGAGACACATGCCCAAGAAAATTTCAGTTCACACTTGTAAAGATCCTGATCTTCTCTTTTTATTTTTCTTAGGTTATATACATCATATCAGTACTTCTTGGGCAGAGGTTCCCTTTGGACACCTCTAAAGGTCCCATGTCCTCAGACACTATGTTTTTCAGAGGATGCCACAAGGTGTTTACAGCTGTTCTGTGCCCTGCAGGGTGCAAGGAATTTTAGGCCATGTGTCAGCTCCTCTTAGAGGACAGCTTAAGCTGTGGGATGCATCTTCTCAGAGGAGTAGGTGCAGTCCTTGCGGGTAAAGAATCTCCTGGAACAAGCCTCATCTAGACAGCTACCTCTTGGTCCATTTTTTTCCACAAGCCCTTTTTGTATTCCTTAGAGATGGGTGAACAGTGAATCTGTGTAAGCTGATGCTGAGGGTCCATGTCAGAAGAGATTCCTGACTCGTGCATTCTCTGATAGTTGTTACAGCCAAACTCTTGTAGAGCATAAGAACCATCCACCCCAGTGCAGTGCTGTGCAAACTGAAAAGTCTCATAAACTGAAGACATAGTCCAGGTCTCCTGGTAGGGTGATCCTGGAGAACTTTAGTGAGCATGACCAGGTGTGAAATGTCCCAGCTGGCAGAGACCTTATCTGCCCCTTGGGCCTGACAGTTTTGCTCCCTCAGCACCAGGCATTTCTGTTAATCATTGCAAAATGATCTGCTTACTTATTTGAGGCCCAAGTTTATCTATTCAGAACCAAATATGATAAAATATTATGAAAGAAAAAAGAAAGAAGCAGATTTTTAAAAATGTACTTACATTTCCAATTTTAAATATCGTAATTTAAAGCAAGGTGCAGTAGTGCATGCATGTAATTCTTGCTGCTTCAGAGGCTGAGACAGGAGGATTTCAAATTTGAGGAAAGTTACAAATTTAGTGAGATTCTATGAAACTTGGAAGGACTCTGTCTTGAAGTAAAATACAGAAGCCTGGGGATGTGGCTCAGTGGTCAAGTGCCCCTGTGTTCAATCCCAGGTGTCAAAAAAAAAAAAAATTACCTCATCATTGGGTCAACTCTTTGGAAGATGAACTGTTAGCTTAGCTTATAAAATTTGGGTGTTACATAAATTTTCTGTCTACGCTCACTGTGATCTATTCAACATTTTGGTTGGTCTATAATATTGTTTACCATTTCCATTTTTAGAAGTAGTTTTTCTCAAGTTCACCTACAAGCAAAGCTCACCTGTCCCTGGAATCCAGATAATTTAATAAATGCTCAGTGTTTGTTCAGAGAATGTCAATCATGGGGAAGTACAGGCTCCTTAAATTCCTTGGTAAGAGAGCCGGGCGCGGATGCACACGCCTGTAATTCCAGCACTTTGGGAGGCTGAGGCAGGAGGATCGCGAGTTCAAAGCCAGCCTCAGCAATGGCAAGGCACTTAGTAACTCAGTGAGACCCTGTCTCTAATAAAAATACAAAAAAGGGCTGGGGATGTGGCCCAGTGGTCGAGTGCCCCTGAGTTCAATCCCCGGTACCAAAAAAAAAAAAAAAAAAAAAAAAAAAAAAAAAAAATTCCTTGGTAAGAAAGTATATTGTCTTTCCATTGATTTTGTTGTATTTTATGCCTCTCATTTTGTACCATTTCTATCATAGTCATTTTTTGTCATTCATTAGATGTATATTAGATCAGATTTTTGTGTGTGTGGGGGGGGGGGGGGGTGTGTGGCCTGCTCCGGATTGAACCCAAGGCCTCATTCATGCTTGGCAAATAATCTACTATCGACCAACTTGCCAGCCCAAGAAAATTAGTTTTATAGAATATTCTTTATTTTTTTTTTATGTATTGAGTGCTGGTGATTCAAGCCATGGATTTGTTCATGTATTTTATTATTAAAAAAAAATTAAGTTTATGAAAGCAAAACCCCGGTATCTGGGTGTTTTACTAGGGATTAAGCCAAAAGGCATTTGACCACTGAACACATTTCTAGCATTTTTTATATGTTTTTTTTAAATTTTTTTTTAATTGTCTTAGTTGTAGAAGGCCAGAACACCTTAATTTTGTTGATTTTTTTTTTTTTTGTGTGGCTCTAAGCATCAAGCCTACTGCCTTATACATGCTATGAAAGTTATCTGCCATTGAGTGACAGCCCCAGTACTCCCATTTTTATTTTTGATTAAGACCAAATCTCACTAAATTTCTGAAGGTTTTTTGGCTACATTGCTGATACTAGCCTCAAATTTCCTCCTGGTCAATGTGTCCTTCCTTTCTTCCTCAAAAACCTCTGTGGTTTTCTTTTTGGGGAGCATACTTTGGAGTGAACCACTTGGTGAGTAACCACTGAGCTAAATCCCCAGCACCCACCCCAACTTAAGTTTTAGTTTTGTTAATTTTGATTAACCTAAGGAAATTGCTGAGGGTGGCATTGAACTTGCAATCCTCCTGCCTCAGTCTTCTGAACTGGAGTGTTTTTGTAACTTGATTTCTAAAAAACAAAAAATAAAATAAAATAAACATACAAAAACTCTCCCTGAATTTTTTAAAATAAGATTTGAGGTGATGGTTGAGTTGGTAAACGATAATTTCCTGTTCTAGCCAGATTCATTCAGCCTTTTAAGAAGTTCCTGCCAATTTTTCACAGTAATCTTTTCTAATTTAGAAGAGTGAGAGGTTGTTTTATACCTTTACATATTCTCATAGTTATTTTAATATAGAGTGAAGAAACTTGGATAAGGTCTGCTGTGTGCACTTAGGAGCCAGTGACCAGGTTCTCAGAATGGGATATCAGGCCATTATCCTGCACCAGACAGGGGCTTCCTGAAGGGAAAGTTAAGGTCACATCATGCTTGCTGCTCTCCACTGTTTTTCATGACTTCTTCATGTAGCTATTGTGAACATTTCAAGGATTTTTGGAGTGATGATGACTAACTTGGTTGTGCTTGTGTTTCTACATTTCTCTGGAGGGCATGTGTGTGAAGCAGCTCCCTCTCCCTGGAGACATTGTCATCTTGGATGTAAATGAGTTTCCTTCTTCAAAGATCAACTGACTACATTTGACTGAGATTATTTTGAGGCTGTGTTCTCTTCTAGTTTATGGCATTACCATGATGTTTCCAGGCTGCTGTTCTCTTCTATAATCTGCCAGCACTGTGATGGTTCCAGACTCTCTGTGGTATCATTTTGGTATGAGTGTTTTTCTTGTTCTTTAGTGCTTATCATTTGTATAAAATTGTTTAGCTTATTCTATAAAACTAAATTTTCACTGGTGCAGTGGTTCATGCTTGTAATCCCAGCAGCTATGTAGACTGAGGTAGGATGATCATAATTTTAAATGCTAACCTAAGCCACTTTCCAGACCCTGAGCAAGAAAGTGAGTATTGTCTCAATATGACAAATTTGCAGGAGATGTGGCATCATGGTTAAGTGCCCTGGGTTCAATACTGGCTTTTTTTTTTTTTTTTTTTTGCCATACCATAAATAAACTAAATCTCTTGTAAGCTTCTTAAAATTATTTTAGTTTTTCACACTAAAATGTATAATAAATGGACATTTGTCTACAGAATAGAGGGATGTACTGCTTTTTCCCACTTAGATTTTAGTTTGCATGGACCATCATTGTGATCTGTCTCCAGGACCCTTGCTGTCACTCATGTTTCCATGCTGTGAAGGCCAGCTTACTAAAGGCTTTTTCATTGTCTCTTGCTAACTTCTTCTGATACTGTGTGGCTCAGGAAGTCACGTTTTTAGTCCTTGAGTATGGTTCTGTGTCAGTGGCAGTAGCATATTGTGGCAGGTAATGTTTTTGGCTGTTCCATCACTACGCAGAATTGGCATGATTACAGATGTACATGGAATGCCCTGTTCACAACCAAACTGTGTTGGATAGGTGAAGATTCTGGGCAAAACCAGTTGCTTTACCACACCAGGAAAATGCTTCTGCCTTGGGTTTGTTTTCATCACCATCATTACAGGCATGTGGAAACTCTTTCACAACAGACATCTATTGCACCTGTGGCCCATTTTTAATTAAAATGTCCCTGAGCAGAAAATGGCTATGTGGCACATGACTGTACATTATGATAGTAAACTTACTGCTGTTTCTAAGAGTTTGACCATTGTTGGATATTCATTGTTGTTATGATGTTTAGAAAGAAGACATAGCATGATTACAGATGTACATGGAACGCCCTATTTTCAACCAAAATGTGTTGGATAGGTGAGGATTCTAGGATGAAAACAAGCTGCTTTACCACACCATGGAAATGCTTCTGCCTTAGGTTTGTTTGCATCACCATCATTACAAGCATGAGAAAACTCTTTCACAACAGACATCTATTGCACCTGTGGCCCATTTTTAATTAAAATGTCCCTGAGCAGAAAATGGCTATGTGGCACATGAATGTACATTATAATAGTAAACTGACTGCTGTTCCAAAGACTTTGACCATTGTTGGATATTCATTGTTGTTATGATATTTAGAAAAATAGTGTCTGGTGTTTATTAAGAAGATTGTTTTGAGACTTACAAAATTTTGTAAGGTTGTTGTTTTGACAATGTGGCATCTTTGGGTCAGTAAGTTACTTCTAAGATACACGTCACCTATCCACTTACCCCATTGACTGTGATGAGAAATTATCAAATTGTTGTGTTTATTAATCCTTATGCTTGTTTAATAGTTGACTAAATTTCTTCTGAATTAAACCAACTGCCAACTTGTAGTTGTTCTTTTGGTATTATCACACAGGAAGAGTCAATCCCCAGTTAACTCACTGTGACAAGCTCCAATTAGGTTGTCTATAAGGAAGCTTCAAAGTAAGCTCATGTTCAGAGTGTGTGGGTAGTGGCTGATTCGAATCATATCTTTATGATGGAACAATATAATTTCAGAAGAAAACAAGAGATTAGTATATACAATGTTTTTGAGGCACAGTGAGCCACTTTGGTTGGTAGACTCTGTCTCAAATTCTGGGTTTCCTGATTGTAGCAAATTTGGACTCAGCTTTATTTTTTAAGGGTAAATATTACTGGGTGTGCTAATATAAGTCCTCAATTGCACAGGACATTGTTAAAACGTGTAATCGAGATGCAACCAACAGAGAAGTAAAAGGTGAAATGGACGTTTGTCTTAATTCCTGTGAACTTACCAAAGGAAGGTTCTAAAAACACTATACTGTTTGTCTGTGAGTGGCCAAATTCTAGTGTTGTAATGGCAGTGAGGTATTGAGCGCAGTAAGTATTTCATGGAACCATTCATAGAATTAATCTGAAGACTATAGAATCATGTGAACATCATGCATGTTGAGTATAGATTTCTCATGCTATCCATCTCTCCTGGTGTCCTTTACACATTTGTGGGATTTTTTAGATCTCAGTGACCTTGGAGGACGTGGCTGTGAACTTCACACAGGAAGAGTGGGCTTTGCTGGACCCTTCGCAGAAAAACCTTTACAGAGATGTTATGCAGGAAGTTCTCACAAATCTGGCTTTTATAGGTAATAATGATGTTTCTGTACTTAATCTAATTAAGACCTCATGTTTATTTTTGTCACTTATGTACAATATAAAAAAAGATTCACTTGGTGAATTATTATAGCATAAAATGCACCTAGGAGTTAGCAAAGCATTTCTAGCTCTAAAAATTCATACTGATTGTTCTGGTTTGGCATTCTAGGAAACAAATGGGATGACAAGAACATTGAAGATCAGAATAAAAAATTCTGGGGGCAATCTGAGGTAATTGTACTCACATAGAAATCTTTGAGGAAATTTCAAAATGTCATATAGATTTAAAACAAACCAACAAAAGAAATATGCATAACTTGAAATGTACTCATTCTTAAGTTTTTTCCAGAAATATATACTTAACTGTAACAGTTATTCTCTCTCTTTTTTAAAGTACTTGACATGCATAAAGTACTATGAAATTGTATATATGAATATCACTATTTGGATAATAGTCAGAGGGAAGCTGAGTTTCTTAAACTTGTTTTATTTCAATCTATTTATTTTCAGGCAATTTGAATAAGTCAAAAACAGAGCCTTTGCTAAATTTTGTAGTAATGTAAGACTATCTTATCCTTTACTTGATGTTGGTAGAAATGTAAGTCTAGGACCTATAAATAAATATAATGTCATGAATGAATCAAGTATTGATTATACACTGGTCATTCTTCAGAGAATTCATATGGTAATTTTAAAGGGAAACAAAATTGTGTGGGGTAATGTACAATGATACTCCAATTCTCAACTAAACAAAATAATATTCTAATAAAATCAATCCTTGTGGCTGCATTTTGTGTGCAAAAGACTTCACATGTCCTTAATTCCTCCATAGGCTTATCATATCTCACTCTGAACACAAACGCTACATGCATGAGGAATGTGAAGAGAAGCCATGTGAATTTGAACAATACAGGAAATCTCTGGTTTCTCTCAAAAGTGTTCACACGCAAACATTTATACAAACTGGAGATGGACCTTATAAAACTACAGTATGTGGGAAAGTCTTCAGTTGTCCCAATTCAATTCAAAATTACAAAGAACCTCATATGGAGTGTCAGCATGATGACTGTACAAAATGTGGTAAAGCCTTTTCTTCTCTGCCAGGTGTTCACGGACACAGGATAACACAAAGTGGAGGTAAATATTTTAAATGTGAGATATGTGGAAAAGGCTTTCAGTTTCCCTCTATATTTAAAAGACCTGAAAGAACTCATTCTGGAGAGAAAATACATGAATGTAAACAAGGTGGTCAAAACCTTTATTCCACTCACAAGTCTTCCAAGTCACATGATCTCACACACTAGGAATAAAACGTCTTAAGTATAATGTATGTGGAAATGACTTTTCTTTTCCTAGTTTATTTAGAATACATCAGAGAACACATGATGGAGAGCAACCCTATGAATGTAAGCAGTGTGGCAAAGCTTTTGCTAAGTCCTCTATCCTTAGCTCACATGAACAAAGTCATACTGGACAGAATTCCTATGAATGTAGACAATGTGGAAAAGCCTTTGATACATCCAGTCAGCTTTATAGGCATAGAAGAACTCATACAGGTAAAAAGCCCTATAAATGTAAACAATGTGGAAAGTTCTTTGCTGGATCAAGAAACCTTCAGATACATGTAAGAACACATACTGGAGAGAAGCCCTATATGCAATGGGCTATGCAATTAAGCCCTATGCAATTAAGCAATGTGGTAAAGCCTTTTCTACTTCATATCAACTTAACATACATGGAAGAACACATACTGGAGAGAAGCCTTATGAATGTAAGCAGTGTGGCAAAGCCTTTGCTACATCCCGTTTCCTACAGAAACATGGAATTACTCATACTGGAGAGAAGCCCTATAAATGTCATCAATGTGGAAAAGCTTTTGCTAGGTCCAGTGACCTTCACGTACATTGCAGAATCCATAGTGGAGAGAAGCCCTATAAATGTAAGCAATGTGGTAAAGCCTTTGCTAGATCCAGTCAGCTACAGATTCATGGAAGAACTCACAGTGGAGAGAAGCCCTATGAATGTCAACAATGTGGCAAAGCCTTTGTTATATCCAGTCACCTTAAGGCCCATGAACGAACTCATACTGGAGAGAAGCCCTACGAATGTCAACAATGTGGAAAAGCTTTTGCTAGATCCAGTGACCTTCACATACATGGCAGAACCCATACTGGAGAGAAGCCTTATGAATGTAAGCAGTGTGGAAAAGCCTTTGCTACATCCAGGCAGCTACGGATTCATGGAAGAACTCACAGTGGAGAGAAGCCCTATGAATGTCAACAATGTGGAAAAGCCTTTACTACATCCAGTCAGCTACAGATACATGCAAGAACTCATACTGGAGAGAAGCCCTATGAATGTCAACAATGTGGAAAAGCCTTTGCTACATCCAGTAACCTACAGATACATGGAAGAAGTCATATTGGAGAGAAGCCCTATGAATGTCAACAATGTGGAAAAGGTTTTGCTACATCCAGTGAGCTTCACATACATGGCAGAACCCATACTGGAGAGAAGCCCTTTGAATGTAATCAATGTGGAAAAGCTTTTGCTAGATCCAGTGACCTTTACATACATGGCAGAACAAATACTGGAGAGAAGCCCTCTGAAGGTAAGCAGTCTGGCAATACCTGCAATCAGTTATCTCACCTTCACTCACATGAACAAACTCATATTGGATAGAAGCCCTATGAATGTAAGCAGTGTGGAAAAATCTTTGCTACATTTCATCATCTTCACATACATGGAAGAACTCATACTGAAAAGAAGACCTATATGTCACATCTTCCTTGGGACAAGTGAGCAAGGCTCCTTGTCTGAAATAATAGGGAGAGAAAGCAAGGCATCTCTCCCTCTTCCAGGAATGATGTTAGACACAAATAACACTGCGATGGTTAATTCTCTCTCTCTATTTTCACTGTGTTTCTGTGTGACCACTAGGGGCTCATAAGTTAGCTAATAAACATAATTTTTTTTTTTTTTTTTTTTTTGGTACCAGGGATTGAACTCAGGGGCACTCAACCACTGGGCCACATCCCCAGCCCTTTTTTGTATTTTATTAGAGACAGGGTCTCACTGAGTTGCTAAGTGCCTCACCATTGCTGAGGCTGGCTTTGAACTCGCGATCCTCCTGCCTCAGCCTCCCAAAGTGCTGGGATTACAGGCGTGCGCCACCGCACCCGGCTAATAAACATAAATTTGAACACACAAATTTACATTGTGAAGTCTGAGTCAGGAGCTCTATAGCAAATTCATTATTTCCTGAGAAAAACAGGTTTATAATTAGACATTAGGCTTGTAAATAATGATTAAACTTATGGCTCTTGCTGTGCCCCATAGTTCAGACGTTTCTAAGTTATAGTTATAAGGTTTTAAGTTATAGTTATAAGGCTTTCTTGTGATTGATAAGGATTCTTTTATCTTAGTTAAGTTTAGGATATTAGTTTTAGATATATTGATATAAGTTTTCCATGGTAGAGACCCCTTAGATCTAACACCTGATCAAAGGATAAATACCTGTTAGCTTAACTTCTGAGAAATAGCTGTACTTCCTTCTTTCTAATTCAGAACAAGTTATTATAGGAAACAATAGTAAGCTGAGTTTAGTCAAGGTTTAGCTATGATGTATTAGGGCAATCAAGGTGTGGGACATTGTGAGTGATCTTAAAGGGCTGTAAGAATAGTTTTAGTTAAAAACAGTTTTTGTTCTTGACACTTAAGATTGATCAATATATGCTTTATTTACGGTTTTAGATAAGTTTAATCAGTAATATGTACTTAGAACAATATCCTGTTTTCCCTCAAAATGTATAACCCTGAAATTCCTTAATGTAACTTGTTTCCTCATAATGTATAACTCTGAAATTCTTTAATGTAACCTCAAAAGCTGTAATGTGAAAGACTGTGCTGTCTGGGCTATAAAAACTTGGGTAAAAGAAGTAAAGTCAGAGTTAGCCTCCAGACTTGTGTGCTGCGTGGTCTTTCTCTCACCTCCTCGCAGACGTCCTAGACCCCCCCAGCCGGAGCTGGTCTCTGGCACCTATGAATATAAAAATTGTTGAAAAGCCTCTGCTACACCCTCTCAGCATAACAAACATGGAAGAAAGCATAGTGGAGAGAAGCCCTATAAATGTTAGCAGTATGTCAAATTTTTTACTCAGTCTTCTAACCCTCACTCACATGAGCAAACTTATATTGGAGAGAAGCCCTATGAATGTCAGTGGTTAGGAAAAGCCTTTGCTACACCCTGTCAGCTTCACATATATGGATTAAAGCATACTCAAGGGTAATCGTACTCATAAAAAAAAAAAAAAAAAACTGTCAAAGTCTTCTGTTATTACTCTTTCACTCTTTAACATGTAGAAAGTTTAGTATAAAAAATCCTTCGAATATGAAATTCAGTAAATCAATATGTCTTGTCACCATCAAAGACAAGAAAAGGCTCACACTGCTGAATATATGTAGCACTGGGCACTTAGGCTCGTGGCGCTCTACCACTGAGCCACATCCCCATTACTTTTTATTTTGATTTTGGGACTTGCTGAGTTCAGTAGGGTTTTGTTAACATACTGGCAATTTTAAGTTTGTCCCCTGTTAAGGGTCACTGACAAACCCAAATTGGCTCTTCTGTAAAGCCACTTAATCATTTCTGCTGTTCTTTGGGCTGGGAAAAAAGTCAGTAACCCTGCCAAAAATTTTGGCTGGGTGAATTAACTAGTCTTCACTGGTAAGACTGAATTGTATGTAAATACCCTTCATGTAAATTCCCTTCCAATTAAATTTTTGTATAAGATTTATTTGTGTATATTTTATATTAGTAAATGATAAAATATAATAACAGTGCAAATGTCATGCATTTATGACACCCTAAATTTTTAATAAAGATTTGAATATTTAGTCCCATGTTTTGTTTTTGAGTTTATCAAATGCTTTCAGATCTCCAAACATTTATCATTTACTAAAAAATAATAATAGTAATAATAATAATGTAAGAGTGTACCCTTGTAGTTCAAACCTGTGGTGTTCAAGGATCAACTGCATATGGTATTTCCTATATCTTATCAGTTGGTTGTTTGGGGTGTTCTTTTGGCCCCTGAAGTTTTGACAGGAGCTCAGGAACTTGTGGCTCTGGATGAAGCAAATGTTGGAGCTTGGCAGGTGTGTGTCTTCCCTTTATGGAATGACAGAGCACCAGGGGTGGATAATGATACAGATGACAGTCACATTTCCTGGGTGCAGACCAGTTCTGCCTCTCCACATTTGACATTTACTTAACGCACTGGTGCCTCCGTTTTCTTTTCTATAAGTTGTGGATAATAATAATAACCATAGCAGAGCCTCCACACCATTGCTAGAGTTTAGTTGAATAAATAAGGCCTCACTGTACTCTTTTAAGCCTGGCTAGAAGTCCATATTCCAGCATCAGCCCTTGCCTCTACTGATGTTGATACCTCTCTTCAGGTACAGTAGACATGGACAGGAACAATGGCAGCACCATGGGCCATTTGGACCTCCTGTGTTTTTCTGACCACTGCACCTGGAGAGGGTCCTCTTTGTGATCATCCTGGTAGCCTACCTGCTGACCCTGGTGGGCAACATCATCATCATATTAGTGTCACAGTTTGACCCTCACCTCCACATGCCCATGTACTTCTTCTTCACCCACCTGTCCTTCCTGGACCTCAGCTACACCACCAGCTCCATCCCCCAGCTGTTTCACTACCTGAGTGGCAGCAACAATAAGATCAGCTATGTGGGATGCGTGGTCCAGCTCTGCCTTTTTCTGAATCTGGGAGGAGTGCAGTGTCTGCTGCTGGCTTTCATGGCCGATGACAGGTTTGTGGCCATCTGCATGCCCTTGCAATACATGACTATTTTTGCATCCACAATTCTGCCTGCGCTTGGTGTCATTGGCCTGGGCCGTGGGGTGGCCAACTCTTTGATCATATCACCAATAACCTTGTGGCTACCTTGCTGTGGGTACAATAAGGTGGATTACTTCCTGCATGAGATGTGCATCCTGATGTGGTTGGCACCGCTGCTGTGGAGGGCATCAACTTTATTTTGGCCATGGGCATCATGATGTCTCCCTTGGTCTTCATTTTGGTCTCCTATGGCCACATTGTCAGAGTTGTGTTCAGAATCCAGTCATCCTCAGGAAGACACAAATTTTTCAACACCTCTTGCTCCCACCTGACTGTGGTCTCACTGTTCTATGGGAATATCATCTATAAGTACATGCAGCCAGAAACAGCTCCTCCCAGGACCAAGGCAAGTTCCTCACACTTTTCTATAAAACCTTCAGCCCTCCTGAACCCCCTGATCTATATGCTCATAAAGAAAAATGTGAAGGTTATTGTCATCTGAACAATATTTCCATAAGGTCTGCCATTTTAGGTCAGGAACTATTTTTATCTAGAGACTACTAGCTTTTGACTTAGGAGCCATTTTATCTAGAGATCCTGAGGCAATGCTGCTTAGCCTCCCTTAAGAACATGTGCCTGCTAAAAGATCTACCCCACCCCCATTCAGGACATAACCCCTAAGCATGCTTGTGAAATTTTTCTTGCAGGCTATAAAGCTGAATTCTGAGTGTTGACAGGCTATTGCTCTCATTGTTAGTTTGCTCCATGCTTTTGTAATAAATCTCTCGAGTGGGATTCCTGTGTGTGATGTACTCCTTGGACTTTGCCTGGACTTTGTGAGTGTTCTTTCAGTGTTGCTGTGACTCAGATTGGCTCTCCCTTTGGGGATCTGAGTTGCTTTGAAATCCTATATACACTCCTAGTCCTCCCTCACAGTGAAACACCATTCCATTTTATCAAGAGCTCAACTTCTCATCCACCACGAGCTGATCTGGGTAAGTTCCCCTGCCTTTGGTTACTCAAAAAAAACTACACGTCCAGGGAAGTGACCCTCTAACTTCCAGCACTCCCAGAATTCCCGTTTGATTGGGGTCACGCTCATTTACTGTTTTCAGAGCTAAGGTTGATCCCTACCATTAGCTGAGTACATAAGCTTGGAGGGCTTTAGCCCTGGCAAAATACATCTCTTTGTGGGTCTTCGTTCCTCTTTTGCTCAAAGCCCTTGTGCCAGGCACAGAGAATCCCTATAGGCCTTACCCCAGCTACTTCCCTGAGACAGTGACTACTTCCAGAGCAGTTATTATGTATCAAACACAGAGGGATGCCTCTGCTTGTTGCTGACTCTCTCTTGCCATGGCTGCAGCCACCTGTGTCATCCCCTTGGACACCCCGTGGGTTGCATTTTAGCAAATTAAGACACACTCCAACTTACCCCTGACTTAAAGATGCAGAAACTAATTAGTCTTTGCAACCAGATTTGGCCCATCTATACCTTAGACAATGGTTCCAAATGGCCACTTAAAGGCACTTTTGATCATAATATTTTGAGAGACCTTTTGTAAACCCTCAGGGAAATGGAAAGAAAACCCTTTTGTTCAGGCCTTCCCTTCTCTTCCTTCCAAACCATCCCTCTGCTTTTCCTGTTCTCTGGCCCAGGTTCTGCTGGCTCTTAAACCCTCTCTTCTCTACTTCAGGACCCTACTAGACCCCATACTTTAACCCCACTGGTGAACCCCCTTCCTAATGTTCTCCACCTTCTGTTCTGACTCCTCTGGGACCTCTATCTTTTACTTTCAGTCCACACACGACTCACTTTTACTTGGCCCTTTACCCAGCCTGCAGCTTTGCTTCTTTTTTGTGAAGTAGCAGGGTCAGAGGGAGTTGTTTGAGTACATGTCCATTTCTCCCTTAGTGATCACTCGCATATAGATAAAAGGCTATAGTTTTTTATCTACAGTCCTTTACGGTACATTAAGAAATTCCAATATATAACCCAATCATATGTTCTAACTTTGTGTGACATCCACATGATCGTATCCTGCTGGGGTCTGACCTCAGCTGGGGGTACAAATGCGAGTGCTCAGCGAAGTACGAAGGCAGAGAAGCAGTGATGGGGAACAAAGTAACATACTGCCACACGAGTCAGGCTGTGGAATCTTTTCTCTTTCTTCTTTCTTTCACTTTGTTGTAGGTATTTAAGCATAATTTTTGGTAGTACAAATTGTTTATACTTTTTTTTTTGTGATTTTTACATTACAGACATGAGGTTTTCATTTATAGATTACATTTTAGATGTATTAATTAGTCTGTTTTTTTTATTTTATATATTTCAAGGTTTTGAGGACATTTACACCTTTCAAGTCCCTGTACATGATTGTCTGGGTATATTATAATTTTGTCATCTTTTTTATCTAATTAGTCTGGGTAAGCTACTCTACTCTAAGCTAAGAAGAAAAATCTTTCTTTCCCTCTCTAAGCTCTAAGAAAGTAGAAGTAAAAGTAGTAAAAAATTTATTTCTCACGGATTCCCTGAAACTGTTTTCTCTGCACACCATTCAGGCTGTCTGATAAAATCAACTTTCTCTGTCTGGGATTCCAAAGCACTATTGTTTTTCTTTTATAGCAATTGTTTATAAAACCTAGAAGCAGGGAAAATGGGGGGCAAAGCTGAATGTTAACTCTGAAGGACTTTTTACTCTAAGGAATTTATATCTACTCTAAAAGTAAGAGAAATCTATTTTTAATCACAAAAAGACTCTTAAAGCTTATTAACTATAAACTAAGTACTTATAGAAAAAGGTTCTTATTTTTACTTTATGTATTTAGCTTAGATTCCCATAAGGTTAAATGTACAGAATTAGTCTCGATCTAAATAATTGAAATAGTGGTATCTGGTGGCCATATATATGAATAAAGAACAGAACAACAAGTAAATAGGAGAACCTACACAG
This sequence comes from Tamias sibiricus, assembly GCA_025594165.1. Taxonomy (NCBI): domain Eukaryota; kingdom Metazoa; phylum Chordata; class Mammalia; order Rodentia; family Sciuridae; genus Tamias; species Tamias sibiricus. The sequence continues at coordinate 2,320,295 of CM046667.1, read as the reverse complement.
TCAAAGTTAACTCTTTCAGCACCATGATATCTTTCATGAAAAAAGAGGGTTTTATCAACAGAAAGGTTATAGGGAAGCATAGGGAACATGAGAAGATCACATTGGAGGAACAGCCATTAGCCTATTCTTGTGGTGGTTTGATTTTTCATCATGTGTCAGGGCAACACTCCTGGGCTAGGCCAAGTCCATATATCAGGAAGTCATCTTTTTGGCTGACGTGTTCTTAATGTCCCCAATATTTATTCCCCTTTTCTGTTTTATTGATGGGAGCCCACCTTACTCGAGAGTGTGCCTGTCTTAGGTTGTCTCCTCTCTGGAGATCTTACCCATCTCTGGCTGCCACTCTAGCACTTCAGGTGGACTTACCCAAGGCCAGCAAGCCGAGGCAGCCGAGGGGAAGACATGGGACAGGACAGTCGCCTTTGGGAAGGCTTTCCATGGATGATTTAGGCTTCCATATCCTGTCAAGAATTGTGGCCTTGTTCATAGGGCTATCAATCATTATTGCTGAGGGCAGCATATTATTGGCGAACCACCATAGGCTTTACCAATTTTGCCCTGTCCTTAATAAAGATGCCACTAATATCCTATAGAAAATGCCACAATACTATCCAACACACTCCTAACTGAGGGACACAGGCGATTTTGAAAGCAAGCAAGAAACTATGCTGACGAGGTCCATCAAACCTTTCCTGCTCACCCAATTGGCACTGAGGCAATCCATGAACTTTACTGCAGCTGCATTATAATACACCTGGAGGGATCACCAGTAGGAAACAATTTATTACCTAATGGTGGGACTAAGAAAATCAGCCCATAAGACTCTGTAGAACTCCAAGAGGTGATTCTGAACCAAAATAAAAACCCCTAATTGTTCTTGGACCGCCTTACTAAGGCCCTTTTACAGTACACCAATCTAGATCCTGAAACTCCACACGGGAGACAACTATAATGACCTATTTTTTTTTTCCCAGAGTTCCCTTGACATTAAGGCTAAACTCAAACACTTAGAGAAGGGACCCGTAACTATTCAAGCAGAGATTTTGGCAGTGGATTTTAAGGTGTATAATGGGAGATATGAGAAGGCCCATAAACAAAAATACCAGATGCTGGCCAAAGCCTTTCAACCTGCCCCAACCCCTGGCACTTAGCCTTCCCTGCTTCCCTGGAAGGAGCCAGGGGCCCCCCTGTCCCCTCCTTCAAATGTGGTCAGATGGGTCATTGGGCTAGAACATGCCTGGATCCCCGGAATTCTCCTTGTGCATCTCTCACATGCCATCAGGAGACACTAGGCTGTCAACTGTCCTCACACACCAAGAGGTGCAAGGCCATCTGTCTCTGATGCTTTTTAAGTGGACCTTATAGGTCTGGCAAAGAATTCCTGAGGAGCTCCTAGATCCCCTCACCCGAACACAATCATTACTTCTCAGGAGCCCAGGGTAATTATTGTGATAGCAGGTAGGCCCATCTCTTTCCTTTTGGACACTGGAGCTACATATTCTGTCCTAAAAGAGTTTGGGGAACTTACTTTTCTTTCTCACTCTTCTGTTGTCAGGCTAGGGGAAGAAACACCCCACCAGTCTCTACTAATGCCTTTGCTTCACTGCATATTCCAGGGCATAACCCTTTCCCATTCTTTCCTGGTGATTCCCTGCTGCCTAGTTTCTCTCTTAGTCAAAGTTGGAGCTTTCATTATCTTTGCTCCTGAGTCTTGCCTAAACATTAGCTTTCCATCAGTCCCCTTCCTACTAGTAATCCAGACAAATCCTGTGGACCCCTATTACTCCTTACTGGCATCGGAGCTTGATCCCTTGATCTGGTACTTTCAAAACCCATCCATAGCTGCCTACCACCCTCCCTTGATAATAAATCTCAATGATTCCACTTATATCCCAGCATGAACTCAATGCCCACCTTCCTTCCAGAGCCTCAGGGGTCTCAAAACTTTAATATCTGATGTTCTCTGAAGGGGCCTCCTGCACAAAACTCCCTTTGTAACACGCCCATCCTAGCAGCCAAGAAACCAAACGGATCCTACAGGTTAATCCAGAATCTTCACCTCATCAGTATGGCCATAGTCCCCTTTCACCCAGTAGTTTCCAACCTGTATACCCTCCTTTCTACCATTCTCTCACACACAACTAATTTTTCAGTTTTGGACTAGAAAGATGCCTTTTTCTTCATTCACCTACTCCTCCAATCCCAGGACATTTTTGCCTTCACCTGAACAGAACCACTCATAGTCCACATAAGTTGAATAGTCCTACCCAAAAGATTCAGAGATAGTCCCCTTCTATTTGGGCATGAAATTTCTACAGATCTGTCTTCCCTCTCACTTCTTCAATCTCAACTTATCCAATAGGTAGATGACATCCTTCTCTGGAGCTCCACTTTATAAATCACTCTCACTAACACAAACATCCTCCTCAACTCACAATGGATATCAGGTCTTCCCCTCAGAAGTTCAGCTATCTACCCCCAAAGTCACCTATCTGAGTCTTCTAATTATGCCAACCCACAAGGCAATCAGCACTGATAGAAAGAATTTAATTTCTTCCCTACCATCTCCCATTACAAAGAGGAAATCCTGTCTTTCATGTGGATGGCAGGATTCCTCCACTCTTGGATTCCCACCTCTTCCCTTTTGCCTACCCTCTCTATGAGGGTACACGTGGCCCCCTCTCCAAACCCCTACAGAATCAAATCACACCACTTGTCCACAGGCTCCAACAAGCCCTCCATAAAGCCATTCATAGAGCAAATGCTTGAATCACTCAGTCTTGAACTTAATTGCCCTAAGGACTAAAAGACCTAGCCAGAGCAGCTCTTGAGACTGCAACATTTGTGTAGTTGAAGGCATTTTTCTATGATGAATATGAACAGCAGAGGGATCACAACCACAGCACAATTGTTAACCTCTCAGATGAGTACTTGCAGGGAAATGGAATCTAGGGTTACCCTATGGTGCAAGCTACAGTTTCACCAAATTATTTCCATTAGGTATGGCTCTGTGCTTTAAGAGCCTGGAGGAAGTTACTAGCTGGGGGAGGTATGGTTTCTATATAGGGCCTAAGGCAGAAAGCCACTGATAATTGGACACATGTTATTCATAGAGTAAAAAAGGCAGTGCAAGGGAAAGTGTCTCATGAGGAGGAAGCTAGGGAAGCCCTAGCCAAGAAATTGATCTGGAAGTGGCTAAAAAAAGAACATACAATGGCAGTGGTGCCAGTACACTGGATGACTGGATTTTAGCCACTCTAGATATAGGGACACAAGGCCATCAAGCCACCTTAATGATCTCTGTATTCTGGACTCTGTCCATGAGCCACCAAAATAAATTAGATGGGTGCTGGAGCTGTGGTGGAAAAGGGCTCTCTCGAAATTGCCCTTCTTGGAAATGAAGGGACAAAACAGGTCTCTGCCCATGGTGTAACAAGGAAAGGCATTGGGCTAGAGCAGAACTGTGTTTGGGGTTTCTGGCTGTAACCCAGGGTTACATATTGAAATGCAAAACTTTAAATTTTAAATGAAAACCAAAGACATTTCCTCCAGCTTCAGGACCACCTCTCCAGATTCCAACTCTGAGTTGAGGCAGGTGAGCCTCCTGCCTGTATTTTCACTCCAAGGATTTAGGGTAACCCAGATCTTCTGGAAGCTCTGGTTTCCTTTGGTAAAATACAGAACTGATTAGAAAGAGTGAAAAAAGAATATCTGTCACAGAGAAAGAACAAGGGTCCAGCCAAGACCACCATCATACATGTCCCCAGTAAGAAGACCCTTGTCCCAGGGTCCCGTTAGATTAACACACAGATACCCCAAGTTGAGGGAGCAACCGTGGAGCCTAAGTCCAGCACCCTACAGATTCCAAACGCAGAGCCTGGAGGAGCTGAACTCTCACGGATTCAATGAGGGGTTTGGGATGTCCCAAAACCCTTGGTGGGATGAAGAAATGGGGCCCCTTCACTACCCTGGCTGCCTGGAGGCTCACAGTGCTCAGATTAAACAGCTGCCAATGTCCCATCCTCTCTGGGCAGCAGGGACTTAGAGAACCTGTTTCCAGGTGCCACACCTGAGGGCCAGAGTTCAGAGGTTAATCAGATTAAGCTGCAGGGGTCCAGGCCATGCAACCCTCAGCTCAGAGGGTGGAAACTCTGGCATGGGCTGGATCTGGAGCCCAGGCCTGGGGTCAAGTTTTTTTTTCACCGGACCAGTGCTCAGACATTGGATCCACAGTGCAGAGGGGCGCACTCAGGACCAAAAGAGGCTTCTCGCCCAAAGCCCAGTGGGCGGAATTCTGGGACGCGGACCCAGTCAGGCCCTGGGAGGGGACCAGTGAGGGCCCCTGGGGAGGAGGTGATGCTGCCCCAAGAGGGCAAGTCACCAAAACCTAGCCCTTGGCAACTTCTTATGCTTTACAAGGAGAGCAGCACTGGGGTGGGGCGCTGAAGGAGGGTGAGGGGCTGAGTTGGAAGAAATTGGCCCAGGCGGGCAGGAAGGGGCCCCCGGATCAAGCAGGGTGATGCGCCCCACCTTGTGGCCTCAGAGACTCGTCTTCCGCACACTGAGACAACATCGTCTCCTTGCCCCATTACAGCCTGTCTCCCCAACACTAGGTCAGCATAGATGCCCTTTAGTATCTCCCCACTAGCACGCTTCTTGACCCCTCCCCATTCTGAGCGGGCACCCCTTCCCAACTTCATGCCTGGTGTCCCACTACCCATCCATGGACAAGTTTCCCAGTCTTTATAAGGCATGTCCCCTGGCCCAACCTGACACAACTGTGACCCCCACCCACACACACATACTTTTTAAGACAAGCAGTGCGATGCCCGTTTCTCCTTTATGAAAGCCCTCCATGTCCCTTCAGGATCCATCTCCCCCACCACGGGCTTGAGTCCCTTTCCCCAGCCATGGCCTGTCACACACACTCAGTAAGACACAATCCTGCCCCTCCCTCAAATGGTCATGACCCTCCACTGAGACTCCTATCCTGTCCCTTTTCCATATGGCCTTCTCAGCCTCTCATTCCCTGAAAAGTACACCGTCCGACCAGGTGCCCGGTTGGAACCTTCAAGGCATGCCCCTCACCCCCTCCCTCATGTTGCTGGTGAGTCCCAGAAAGAGTCTAAGCCACTGTGGTACACCTTCTGAGCTCCTCTCTCCCCTCCCCTCCCCCAGCACTGAATGTCTCTATAAAACTAGGGCCTGCCCTGTCACCCAGACGCCATCACTTCCCCTACTAAGTTATGCCCAGTCCACTCCTGAGTGCTTTGGTTCACCTGGAGTAAGCTTCTTGGTGCTCTACTCTAAGCCATGCCCCTGTCCCTCCCAGATCATGTCCAACCCCTCACTATAGGACACGCCCCTTGCACAATTCCACTTATGGTGCTGTCTTCCCCTAGACAGGCCCTTTCCAGCTCCTGGGCTCAAAACCACCAGCCCCAGCTCCACTGTGCCCAATACTAAGGCACACCCCTGTCCCATCCCCAGCACATCCACCCCCACTCTAAAACAAGGCCGTCTTACTTCTTGGCTTCAGAGTCCCCCATCCTGCCCCAGCGAAGTTGTGCCCGCCAACACCTCCAGAGAACAGCCTTACTCCTCCCCCACACTAAAAAACCGTCGCGTGGGGACCCCTGACTTTTCTCCTTTCCACGCCCCCCACACGTTTGTGTCATCCTCCCATCATTAGGACATGCAGGTCCTGCTCCTGGTCCTCCAGGCCGCTCACTGTGGCTCTGTGCATCCTTGTCCCTCCAATAGAAAGACTGGCCTCCTATTCCCCACCTTCACTGTGCTGCCTGTCCCCACTCTCCTGCACACTATGGAAGGCATGTCCCAGCCCCTTCCCTTCACATACCCTCCCCCAGGAGGACTTTGTCTCCTCCCCCACACACTGTAAAGTCACAGTGACTCTGCCCGCCCACCCTCTCTGGTTGCCTCTACATCAAAGCTTCCTGGACTTCAAAGTCCTCTGGGTTTTGTGGCTGGAGGACCCCAGAACCTGCCTCTGGAAGCTCCCAGTCCCTTTGAAGTGTACCCACTCTTGTGCTCCAGGCTGTGTGGCGCCTGAACCCAGTTCAATTTTTTTCAGGAAATCTTGTCTGCTGGCTAAAGTGCATCTCTTGGTTGCTTTGAATTCCCCATCTGTGGTTTTAAAATCCAAGAGTACTGAGGGCCAGATCCTCTTAGCACCCCGCCTGCCTCTTGGCAAAGCCTTGATGCTCTGCGCACTTTGGGCAAAAGATCCTTCCTGGCCCTAGGAGGACCAGAAAAAGGCAGGCACTGGGCTTTGAACTCCAACTCTAGAGCTGCCATGATGGCCTGCCATTTACTGAAAATTGAGATCAAATGACCTTAACACAGGAGGAGCATGGACAGGAGGAGGAGCTTGGGCAGGTCTGGTGACAAACCATACTCAGTCCATGACTTGGCAAAACAAGAAAGGGTATTTCCCAGGTTACCTGGTGTGTTTTTTGAGGCCTGTAGTAACACAAAAGGGTCTACAGAGATGCACTCAGTGATTGTTTCTTAATGTAGTGGGAGAAAATCTTCCAGGATTTGGTTCCCCCATGTCCAAAAATAAATGGGGAAAAAAAAAAAAAAAAAACAGAAGTGAAAGACTTGTTTGCACTTGTTAAAGCACCTTGTAATAACTCTTTTATTTTATTATGAATTGATTTTGTTAAGCTCTTGCAGTGTCTAGATTATAAATTATACATTATCATAGGCATGTATGTATGATGGGAAAGTATAGCCTATATAGGGTTAAGTACTATGTAAAATTTCAAGCATCCTTAGAGTTTTGAAATGTGTCCTAGAAGAACAAACAGGGCAACTCTGCAGAGTTTTTATGGGGTTTAAGAGGAGGAAATTTTCTTATTTTGAAGTCTCAGGTTCCAATTCATTGTTGAGAATGTCCAGTTTAGGGGCAGAAGTGAAATGGGCCTCTATCAGAGCTCCTCTTCATTGTGTGACAGCAGTAGTGACTTCATTCTGGTTTGCTTTGGGCTGTTGGACCCTGTGCAAAACTGGAGGCTTCCCACCAGCTGGATAATTCTCACAGGGCTCAGTAGGCATCATAGGAGCTCAGCAATGTCCCTGCCTTCCACAGGATGGTTGCCAGGATGAACCCATCACCCTGACCTCTGACATCTAGATGTGCATGCTGTTTATACTTTACATTTTGAAGCTGTATCTGCAGTATCTACTTTTGCATGTCAAATCCTATACATTTGTTTTTTGCCTTTTGTTTTCCTCTGCAGGGTCTCCATGCTACTTCTCCTTTTTGTATTTTTGCTTCTGTGGACTTGTGTGCCAAAATCTCCAAAGCCTCCAGGCCAAATATCCTACTAATCTTGGTGGATGATCTGGGCTCCAGGGATGTTGGTTGCTATGGGAAGATGCACTGAGGTAGAGTGTGGTGTTGGTGGTGGGATGGTGCTGTGTGTGTAGTTATTTGAATAATTTATTTAAAATCTGCCTGTGCAAGTGACATTTTGTAGTGAGGCAGAACTCCGGCCCCCAAATAATTATTTTTTAACAATAAAAATGGGGTCTTAGCAATGTGAAACAACTTGAGATGGTGCTGAGTATGTGAAGGTATTGTTGGGGCTGCTGTAATAAATAACCAAAAACAAAGAGATTTAAATCAATAGGAACCCATGAAGCCCTCCCCACCCCAGCCCTGGAGAGCTGAAGGCTGTGACTAGGGGTCACAATGCTGAGCTCCCTCGACAGGCTCCAGGGAGGTTCGTTCTTTCCTTTCCCAGCTCCTGGGGCTCCAAGTGGCACTTAGCTGGTGGCCCTATCACTCCAGTCTCTTCATCCTACTCCATGTAACTCCTGCTCTTTGTCTGTGTCACCTCTTCTGTCTCTTCTGAGGACACTGATAGTGAAAAAAAGACTGGGATGAATGCAAACTTCACAAATCATCTCAGTGCTTTATTTAGAAACAAAGTTTTACACAGGAACAGGGGATGCAGGAACAAAATGATGCCATGGTGGGACCCAGTTTCCTGATGGAAAATGAGCCCCCAAACAAAGAAAATGGCCTGGGCTTATATACACCTGATAATAAGTATGTATGTGACGCACCTGTAAATGCAGCACCTGCAAAGCTAAAGGTATATAACCGGGTGAAAGCGGTCGGAGTCAGGAGAAGAATGAATTCATTCGGTCAGTCATGCAGTCGCTCGGTTGGAAGAAGAGTTCGGGTCGGAGAAGAAGAAAAGAATCAGAGTGGCCAGAACGTAGGCAGAGCGGTTATAGAAGAAGAGAAACCAGATAGAAGAAGTAATGGCTGGTCAGTTAGGCCGAGGCTCCTGAGGAAGAAAGAAGAAAGAAGAAAGAATCTCTAAAAAATAATCTTTCTCTAAGCTAAGCTCTATCTATCTTTCTTTCTCTCTAAGCTAAAGAAGACAAGAAGAAAAGCTCTCTCTACAAGAAGAAAAGCTCTCTCTAAAGAAGACAAGAAGAAAACCTCTCTCTAAAAGAAGAAAAGCTCTCTCTAATCTTTCTCTCTAAAATTCGTTCTTTCCCTCTCTAAGCTCTCTCTAAGAAAGTAGAAGTAGGGGCTGGGGTTGTGGCTCAGCGGCAGAAGGCTCGCCTCGCACGTGCGCGGCCCGGGTTCGATCCTCAGCACCACGTAAACATAAATGCATTGCATTGTGTACAACTAAAGTAAATAAATAAATATTTAAAAAAAAGAAAAAAGAAAAAAGAAAGTAGAAGTAAAAGTAGTAATAGCTTTACTCTGCCTCCGAGAGTTTTTCTCCCGCAGCGCTATGGCTGGCCATGACAGGCAGCTTACAAATGGTGGTCCGTCTGGGGCTTGGCAGGCAGAGAAGAAAAAATAACATATAAGAACAAGAAGCTAAGATAGTGAGGAGAGAGGAGAAGAAAGCATAGCCTCTGACTCAGTTGAGACCAGCAAAAAGAGTAGTACTCAGTTGAGGCCAGTTAAGAATTAGCGAAAAGCTGAAGCGAGTAGCCGGCGAGAGCCGGTGAGAAGCCGAAGCCATGAAGCGAGTAGCCGGCCAAAAGCCATAAAAAATAAAAAAGCCAGAAAGTAATAGCATGGTAAAAGCCATGCAGAGAAAAAGCCTTGAGCTTTAGCAAAAAGACATAAAGAAAAAAGCCATGAGCTTAAAAGAAAATAGAGAATTAAAAAGCACGGTGAAAACCATGCAGAGAAAAAGCCATTGAGCTTTGTCAAAAAAGCCATAAAAATAAAGAAGAGACAAGAAAATAGAAAAAAAAAAAAAAAAAGTCAAAGCCGCTTATGCAATTGTGCTTAACTAAGTGCGTTAGCTGCTCCTCAGCAATAGGCTTTTTTAAAGCCACAGCACCTCCTCAAAAAGGGCTCAAATATCCACCCTTTTAAAACAAAAGGTGAAAAGCCAGGTAGGGACAAGAAAATAAAAGAAAATAGAGAAAATAAAATATAGAAAATAGAATTAAAAAGCACCTTTTAAACTAAAAGGGAGGAATATGAAGGAGCCCCAATTAGGAAGGGCTATTGCGGTCAGCTGGAAGCCATAAGTTCCACCTGATAATAAGTATGTATGTGGCGCACCTGTAAATGCATGTGAGGCACCCGCAAAGCTAAAGGTATATAACCGGGTGAAAGCGGTCGGAGTCAGGAGAAGAATGAATTCATTCGGTCAGTCATGCAGTCGCTCGGTCAGAAGAAGAGTTCGGGTCGGAGAAGAAGAAAAGAATCAGAGCAGCCAGAACGTAGGCAGAGCGGTTATAGAAGAAGAGAAACCAGATAGAAGAATTAATGGCTGGTCAGTTAGGCCGAGGCTCCTGAGGAAGAAAGAAGAAAGAAGCTCTAAAAAATAATCTTTCTCTAAGCTAAGCTCTATCTATCTTTCTTTCTCTCTAAGCTAAAGAAGACAAGAAGAAAAGCTCTCTCTAAAAGAAGAAAAGCTCTCTCTAAAGAAGATAAGAAGAAAAGCTCTCTCTACAAGAAGAAAAGCTCTCTCTAATCTTTCTCTCTAAAAATCTTTCTTTCCCTCTCTAAGCTCTCTCTAAGAAAGTAGAAGTAAAAGTAGTAATAGCTACTCTGCCTCCGAGAGTTTTCCTCCCGCAGTCTGTGGCTGGCCATGACAGGCAGCTTATATATATAGGTTATTCTGAGAGGTGGTCTTGTGAGAACATCAATTTGGGGGGGTACCCAGGTATTTGGAGTTTGTTTGTTAATCAGTGAAGGAGTCAGTTTTAGTGCTTAAAAATTTAGGGTTTGTTTTACGGGGTAAAATAGGAGGGAGTCTAGGGTCAATGGTCAGTTTTTGGAATTTTATTGTCCTGGACCTGATGGAGGGCCTGGGGTCAGTGGTTGGTACCTGGGAAAGATTTGTTTACAGAAGGGTTAATGCTTCAACCTCTTCCTAGAGAATGCCTTTCCAGGTTTGATGGGAACCTCCTCCTCAGAGTTTGTTTTATCACTGGGAAAGAATTGTATTGGAAAAAGATGAAGCACTCAATGTACGGATTTTCTTCTCACCTTCTTTTCCCCAGGTGTCACTTGTTTTGTAGTTTGTCATTTTCCATATCTAATAGACACTGCCATTTCATTAGGGCCACCCTGACCCAGGAGGAGCTTATCTCTGGATCATTCACTAACCACATCTGCAGAAACCCAGTTTCCAAACAAGGCCTGACTCAGTTTCTGGGATCAAGATGTGAACATGACCCACCTTTTACAATGGTGGCCATTTCCTTCCACAGGCACCAGGAGGCCTTTCCCCTGCCTCTTCCAGGTCATGAGGCTCCAGAAAGCACTTGGCAGAACAATATGGCAGGCCCTCCATAGCTTAATATTGAATCACAATTTAAGCCAGGAATGCCACTGTTGGGTTCAGTCCATCCACCCACCCATCTATCCATTTACTCATCTTTCCACCCAAATACCCACCCACCCACCTATCTATCCTACACCCATTTATCCACCCAACTATCTACCCACCCATTCATCTACTCAAATACCCACCCACCCATACATGCACCCAGCCACCCATTCATCCACCCATCTACCCACCCATCTACCCATCCACCAATCATTCACCCATCCATCCACCCAAATACCTACCCACTCATCCATCAACCCTTCCACCCTATTATCCACCCAATTATCTACCCCCACCCACCCATCCACCCATCCATCATCCATCAAACCATCCACTCATTAACATATCAAGGTATCTCTCTATGCATTTGTCCATCTATATACCTACACCTACATACATACAAAAATACTTAGTTGTGATTCCCAGATTAGACTGGGCCCACAGGAAGTGGAACTGTCTGCAAGTAGCACCTGGTGCACGTGCAGATGGCAGATTCAGGAGTGTGAGGGGACTTCTATGTGGTTGGATAAGAGGAAAGGAGTCATAGAGAAGGTAGCTTTTCTTGTTCCCTCTAAGCTTTAGTGGGCAGATTGACTGGATGGGTGGAGACTCTTGGGAAGTTCATAATCCTTACAGATGCAGTACTGCTATGGGAGACACAGGGGATAAAGCCCTTAGAGGGACACAGTGAGCAGCTGTTAAAGTCATGTGTTTTGATATTGGCAACCTGAAGGCTTTCAAATGACTGTCATTATCAATCACGTTGTGGCTCAGCAGGCTGAGGAATTCTCAGGAATGCAGCTAACATGGGCACCCAAAAAGTCCCGATGCAGGTTTCCATGGCAATAGTTTCAGGAAGCTAAATCCCACCAACTTACAGTCATCTTTTGTAATTTTCTGGTATCCATTTCTTCTACATTACATTTACTTTGAGATTCCAGACAATTCATCTTTCAGTTATGGCTATGTCTTCCAGATAACATTGGCTTTTTCCATCAGAGGACCCTACACACAAAAGTCAGAATTAAACAAGTTGTATTCAAGCTTTACAAAACCGCCTAAGTTTAGAAAGAAAGATTCATTCTGAAATGTTCAAACAATGATGGAGAGGTTGTAGCATTGGCTCCTCTGGAGTTATTGAAACTGAAAACCCACATGAGGGATTTGGGACTCCTGTAGGATTATTGCGGTCATTGGTCATTAGTGGAGGTGCCAAAATCCCTGTCTCCTCCTTCTCTCTTCTTTTCTTACTTCCCTTTATTATTATTTTTTTTTTTCCCTTTTGGGGGCAAGTTGGTACTTTGGGTTGAAATCATGAAAACTTAAGCACTGATCCACATTCCCAGCCACTTTTCTGTTTTATTTTGAGACAGGATCTAGCTATGTTTCTGAGGCTGCCTGCCAACTTGTGATGATCTTGCTTTTTTTAAATTTGTATTTATTATTTTTTTAACCAAGGATTGAACTCAGGGAAACTGGACCACTGGGCCATATCCCAGCCCCTTTTTTGTGTTTTATTAGAGACAGGGTCTCACCGAGTTGCTAAGTGCCTTGCCATTGCTGAGGCTGGTTTTGAACTCCGGATCCTCCTGCCTCAGCCTCCCAAGTGCTGGGATTATAGGCGTGCACCACCACACCCAGCTGATCTTGCCGTTTTTAAAAACATATGGGCAAAGTGGCACATGCCTCTAATGCCAGTGGTTTAGGAGGTTAAGCAGGAAAGTTGCAAGTTTGAAGCCAGCCTCTGCAACTAAGTGAGGCTGTAAGCAACTTAGCCAGACCCTCTTTGAGAGCAAAAAAATAAAAAGAGCTGGAAATTTAGCTCAGTGGTAAGGCAACCCTCAGTTAAATCCCTTGGGGGGGGGGACCCCTTTTTTTATTTATGCCAGGAAGGACTTTTTGGATTGAGTGCATCTTAGAAACAGACAGTTTTTACTTTACCTAAATTAACAGTGTTTCTCTCTCTGTTGGTCAGGGTGACCCCTCACCTACCTCCTGTGTGTCAAGGGTTGTTCAGGTGCATGGACTCTGAATCTGATACGTGCTCAGGCTGTGATGCTGTGTGTGTAATTTTCCATTCTACTCTTCTTCCCCTCAGGCTGCCTTTCTTACATTCCAATTTTACACTTAAGGCTACATACTATATTGTGAATATGGATCATTGGACTTTTTATGTCTCACCCCATGTGCATCTTATCAGAATCAGCCACACATTCACACTAACCACTCCAGGTCAATATACATACATTATCCTACCTAGCTCTCTATCCTTCCACACATACAGTTGTAAGTGCTTTTCTACACTCTATTTTTGTGTTCTATTCTTAGACATGTCATATGTGTAAAATTGCAAATTAAACAGTTCCTGGTGGAATAGTTATTGCATTAGGTAATTTTGAATTATATGTCTTTGTGGAAGATAAAAATAAACCAATGATATGATCAATAATTTTGCTCTTTTTTATTGTTTATTTATTTACTTTTTGGAGTTGTGATTGATCTCAGGGGCATGTGGCCACTGCATCACATCTCAGGCCATGTTTTGTATCTTATTTAGAGGCAGGGGCTCACTTAGTTGGTTAGAACCTCATTTTTGGTGATGATGGCTTTCAACTAGCAATCCTCCTGTCTCAGCCTTCTAAGCTTATATACATTGGATTATAGGCATGTACCGCCATACTTGGCCTAACATTTTTATTGGTCAATTTCTTCATTTGATTGATAATAGGTTGGAGTCACCATCTGGAGTTATTTTCTCAGGCCATTATTGTTATGTTCCTACCCACATTCTTTGAACCATAATGAAAAGGGGCCTGGGGATGTAGCTCAGTGGTAAAGTACACTGCCCTTCTTTTAATCTCTACCATGCAGGAAAATAAAATACCTGGAATTCAATTCTCAGCCCTGGGCAGGTATGAGCCCACTTAAGCACATTTGGGGGAATATGACTTTTTACACAATAGCCCTGCTTGTCCATGGGCAATATTGTTAGTTAGGATAAATATAAGCCAGTGTGAAGGATGTGAAAGACTTCACAAGGTCCAAATTGAGAGCAGAGAATAAAATTGTATATACTTTCCAAGAGGGTGAGAGATATGACAGGCCATATTGGCTCCAAGTAGCACATTTTTCTGGTTTATATTCAGGCTTTATGGGCAGAGCTGAGCAGGGAATTTGTTTTTTTCTGGTTTGTCTATCAGTTGAATCCCAGGAAGCTGAGAGCACTGGGTCAGATTCTGGGTCTATGTTGCATACTAGGCATGATGCAGATGGGATTGTGGCTTTTCTTCAAAATGTTGGTTCATCTGAAACCTTGACATGGCAAGAATACATGTGAGGGGAAATTCCTCCTGAGAGAAAGAGTGAGTTCAGTCTGTGCAATAGAGTAAAATGTGTCAAGGAAAGAAGTGAATGTGATCTCACCAACATGTTATGAGACCCACTGATTCCTGAAGCCTAAATCAGACAGATAACTAACTATACCCTACATACAGTTATTCCTGTACATACATGCCTATGATAACCTTTTTTTAATATAACCTCAAAGTTCTTGTCATCACCTGAAGACATGAATTAAGAACAGGGTCCCCTTGCCTTCCTGATGTAGCTACACTGGTGAAAGTTCCTTTCTACTTTTTATCATGACCTTTTCTGTTTGGTTTTGGGATGAACAGCTGACCTGACCTGTTGGATCACCATAGTCAGGTCTCTGCAAAAGACTTTATAATATTAGAGTGTAGAACTTCTACATTATTCAAAAGCCACCCATTTTATTTCCACTGCACATTGCTGTCTTATATGATTGAATTCCTTTTTTTTTTTTTTTTTTTGGTTGTTTACTTTCTTTCTGATAGGGATGGAATACTGAGCTACAGAGTAAACCCCAATTGCTTTCTTTCATAGCTTAGGTTGCCTCCTCAAAAGAGCAGAGGCCAGGATGTTATGAGAATTACTAAAATAATTTCCAAATTCTTTTCATTTTTAGACACCACATATGTTTGATACATATAATACCTTTTTCTTTTTTTTTTTTTTTTTTTTTTTTTTTGTGGTACTGGGGATTGAACTCAGGGGCACTCGACAACTGGGTCACATCCCCAGCCCTTTTTTGTATTTTATTTAGAGACAGGGTCTCACTGAGTTGCTAAGTGCCTCACCATTGCTGAGGCTGGCTTTGAACTCGCGATCCTCCTGCCTCAGCCTCCCAAAGTGCTGGGATTACAGGCGTGCACCACCGCGCCCGGCTACATATAATACCTTTAAAGAGGGTTTCAAAAATTTGGAGACTGTGTCTTCTATGTTGCCTGAGGTCACATTAGCTGATATATATATATATATATATACAATTATTCTTTCTTTGAGATACTGGGGGACAACTCAGTGTAATTTGACGTTCAACTCTGAGCTCAATCTCCAGTTCTCCAACCCTTTTCATTTTATTTTAAGTTAGAGTCTCACTATTTACTCATGCTTACCTGACGTTGGGCTCCTTCTGCCTGTTGCAATGGACAAAGATGCGACTTCTGCAGTCGATGGGGAGAAAATAAAGAATGTCCAAGTGCCCTTTCCAATGCTTTATTCACTCAAACCACTCAATGTAATTTTATTGTATTGGTTCTTAATAAAGAAAATGACATTCCTTAATGCCAGGCACTGCAGTAGACATAATCAATTCAAAACAAATGATTCTATGTTAATTCTAAGCACTTCAAACACACTTAATCATGACAGACTCATAACAGACATTTCCTCTTCATGCTAATATTAAGTGGTAATTTCAAAGTTTTAAGTCTTAGGTCTTAGGTGAAGCAGATGTGCCCTCACTCAGACTGTGGTGATGAGGTTAGAACCAAGTCAGGCTTCTCCTGCTGTGGAGCTGATAGCTGGTTTAGGAGACAGTTGCAAGGAGAAGTCTTTTTCTCACCAGGATCAGTATGTGATTGTAGAGTTTGAGAGTGGTGAGGAAGATTCAGAGGTTCAAGCAGGTGAGAAGAGTTGGGATATCAGACCACATCCTCATCAGGCAAAAGTCACTTTTTTTCTTTCTTTTTTAATTTGTAATAGTAGTATGTATTACAATTCATAATTCACATATATAGCATTTTTTTACATACAACTGTTTTTGTATACAAAGTATATGAGTATCATTCAGATCTTCAATCATGCATTTAGGATAATGATATCCATCTCATTCAACCACCAATTTTTTCCCTTTCCCCCCTCCCACCTTGCTCCATCCCTTCCCCTCCCTTTTTTTTGACCATTCTAGTGTTCCTCTAATCCTCCTATGTATCCCCATCCAACAACACTTTATTGAGGATTGTTGTATTCTTCCATAATCACCAATCGTGACCATAGTCTAATTACATTTGGTAGATACTAAAGTTGTAGCAATGTAACCAGGGATTGTAATTAAAATGTAATCATAATCAGGTGACACAATAAGAATGGAATATTTATAAGTTTGTCTTGCATGTGAGTCCCAATGGAATGTTTGTGTTATATTTTCCAAGGTGATCCCAAAAGTCAAGTTTATCAAATGATTGCATACAAATTGAGTCCAGATATTGGAATGAGGGTGGTTCCTCTGGATTTATATACATAGACATTACAATATCAGTTTCCATCATTTTGTTTTTATAATACTATAAACTTTCATCTTGAAAACTGGAGCCTGCTCTTTCCTGAATCCACCCTGGTTCTATCCATTCTTTCAAAGCAAAATCCTCATGAAGCTCTCTGAGGTCTAGGTCAATGTATTGCCATAGGTTTGCACATGCATATATTGTGGAATAAGATAAAGAATTCTTAAAAATTGGATTTAAAAAAATATATATTTATATTTATTTGCTTTAGTTGTACACAATGTGTTTATTTGTACGTGGTGCTGAAGATCAAACCCGGGCCACACACATGCTAGGCGAGCGCACTACCTCTGAGCCACAACCGCAGCCTCAAAGTATTGGATTTTAATTTTATTTTTTTTCTGGTTTGTTCCCCCATTTTGTCTTTTTAAAATTATATGTAAGGGGGCTGGGTTTGTGGCTCAGCAGTAGAGCACTGGCCTAGCACGTGCGCGGCCTGGGTTCGATCCTCAGCACCACGTACAAATAAACGCATTGTGTACAACTCTAAAGTAAATAAATAAATATTTTTTTTTAAATTATGAGTAAGGTTTGGGCATTGGCTTGAATATGCTGATATTGGCTTTGTTCCTTATGTTAAGATCAGCATTTCTGCATGTCCAGATATTATGCCCTGTAATATTTCTTCTGTAAAATATGCTTTATTCACATAAAGTGCATATTTGTAAGAGTTGCAATATATTGTATTCACCTACTGAGAAGGGATGAGTCTGTTTCATTAGTTGGGTCAGGGAGCAGTAGGACATCTAAATTGTGGTTAAAATTATGAAAGGAATATTGGCTCAACCTTAAGCTTTTTTGGAGCAATGTCAGCAGTTGAAAACCTATTATGTTCTAATAGGACTATCCTATTTATACTTCCTATATTCTGAAAGGATTCTATATTAAAGTGGAGTCATGAAAATTAGAAAAGAATATATGGGGTATCTGACTTCTAAATGTATCCAAATAGGTGGATATCTGATGTATGCACTAGGAAACTACAATGTTGTATATGATACACAATGACATGACATTTCTTTACATGTTTCCTTATGACATCTAGTAATTTCTGATAAAAGTTTTTGCTCTTCATTGTTTCCAACTCCTCTTATATTCTAAATATCTTAATTTCCTAGTATGTGTATTATAAACTACCTGCCACAGCAATTAAACTAAGGTATACCTAAATGCCAGTTCAAAGTTCATAGCACCCAATGAACTCCTAAATCTAAATTTAAGGTTACAATAATTTTGCATGAATCATAAGGTTTGTTACAATCAATGAAACTCAAAAGACTAGTATCAAGAGGAACGCAGAAGCAATTTTTAGTTCATATCATGAAATAATATTGTGCATTCCACAGTCCTTTTTCCAGAAAGTTCAGATAAGTGTTGATGCAGATGAGTGTGCCTAGTGGTATCCAAATGAGCTGTAAAATGTAAGTAATATTTGTATATGTTATGTCCACTTTTCTATCATTGGTGTCGATTGTAGAGTGGTCACACAGCCATGTAATATTCCCTATGTGTTTCTTAAGTTATTCTTCTCTAGTTTTAATTTCTTTATTCCACTTAGCATGCATCCTAAAAATTTGAAGGCTATCATGAATATGTGTATAAAAAGTGCATAGTGAATAATTTCTTTTAGTCCTGAAACCAATTTGAAATATGCCAGCACATAGTGTCAAACTTGAGGAGCCTATAAAATGACTCTGCACAAGAACATCCACTATTAACTACATTTTGTTTGTATGCTAAAGAATCTGTTTCAAGTACAAGAACTATCTGTGAGATAATGTGGTTTGTATTGTTGAGGTGTGCTATATCCTGTGCTATTTGAGTATCCTGCCTTTGTAATTGTTCTATATTATGTTCAATTTCTTTTTGAAGTTTCTTCATATGTTCCAATTGTATGTCTGGTTTATCCTCATCTTCATCAAATACCATATTATTTTATAATGTTTCATTTGTATCTGTTTATTTGAGAATGCTGTTATATTCCTACCTGATTTATCATATAATATCAACTTCCATGTATTGGATGCCATATGACATCCTGCTTCATGGGTTGTTTTACATGCACCAAACAGTATAATCGTGTCAGAATACTTATAATAATCATAATAATCTTTCTTATTGGACATGCTCTCAGGTGTTTCTTGCATAGATGTCAGTGTTTGTATTTTTAGGCATATATGTTTATATGGGTAAGTGATGCTGAAGGTATAAGGTACACAGACTGCAAAGAGATTATTTCCCAATGGTAATACTTCTTCCTGCCGGTCAATCTCAGTGACCTTTGATGTGTGTAATTCATGATGGTTTATATGTCCTAAGAATAGGCAAGTTAATGCACCAATTGGTATTACTGGTTCTTCTGGTGTACTGCTAGAATCTTTCCTGTCTCTCTTGATTATTTTGTTTTGTAATTGTACAGTATTATCTTGTATATTCAAGGTGAAGGAAATATCTTGTCTAGCCATAACTTTCTCAGCTGGGGAAAGCCTGTTTCTCCTAGGTCTGTTGTTGAAATTTATTGTAGCCTCTTGTAGGGCATTCTCTAAGGGTTCACCTTTGTGTGATAGCAATTCATTTTTAACTAATCAATTCCATATTTTCATGTTCCCTGCTGCTGTTGAATTGTATGCTAGATGATAATTCCATTGTATGTAAAGTGTTGTTATTAAATGTTTTATCAATTTCCCTTGGAAATGGGAGATCTGATCAGATTCTATTATTGTGGGCATTCCATAAGCTGCTATCCAATTTAGGGTAAGTTTTACAGTAATGGGTTGTGTGGCTTGCTAGCTACAAGTGTCATTCCAATACCTGTACATGTGTCCACCAATGTGGACACATACCTATTGTGGAAGTTCTTAAGGGGTCCTATGAAGTCAATTTATATTCTGTAGTTAAAAATTTTATATTCTAAATCTGGTTGGAAAATGTTATGTAGATTAAATGTCAATTTTATTTTTTCACATGTACTGCACCTGCATAAAGCAATTTTAATGTCATTCCATTTTACATCTAAATTCCATGTTTGGAACTAGTCATATAATGCATTTACTTCTTTGTGCCCTAATTGTTCATGTAAGTTTATAATGTCATTTTCAGTAATGTTTATCATTGTATTATGAGGTTTGATGTTTTTCTGTGTTCACTTAAATTTAAGTTCAAAAGTATCGTTACTAGCTTGTGGTTACCAATTTCTTTGTTGCCGCGACTTCTGCTTTACTTATTAATGGGGCCGAGGTCTAAAGCTACCCCCCTTTTTGGGCCCTAAAAGGGGGATCCTTCTGCCAGCAGAAAGAATTAAAGTAGCTTACCTGGCAAATATAGGCTTAACGGGCAAAAAGTCGCCGAGTGTCTTTCCCCGCCCCCCGCCTGATTGACGGACACTATGTCACACCCTGGGGAGTTTTGTAGAAAGCAATGCCAAACTCATTTATTGAAAAGTGAACTGTGCTTATAAAGGCCTAAATAACCAATCATTGGCCATCAGGGCGGTTCTGACTCTCACGACATGTCATAGCCACACCCCCTGCTTAGCCCCGTTCCTCCACAGGGCGTGGTAAGCAACCAGAGCCCATCCCCTTGGCAGACAGCATCCGGAAAGTCCCAACAATTCCCCTTTTTTGTTTTTTTCAAAATGGGGCTTCTCCATTTTATATTTCAAAAATGGGATGTCCCATCTTGTATTTTGAAAATTAGGGTGTCCATCTCACTCGAGAGAGTGCCTGTTTAGGTTGTTTTTCCTCTCTGGGAAAAATCTTACCCATCATTGGCTACCACCCTATCACTTCAGGTGGACACACCCAGGGCCAGCAGGTGGCCAGGGGAAGGACACAGGACAGGACAGTCACCTTTGGGAAGGCTTGACTGGATGGCAAACCTCCGCATCTTGTTAAGGACCATGGCCAAGCCTGTAGGGCTCTAGCTCAGCATGACAGCAGACCACCCAGCTGTATCTATCTGGTTAGTTATATAGGGCCCAAAAGTGAACACAAAGACAATGACAATCAGGGATTTCACCAAAGGGAGAAAGTCCACTCATTCAGTTCAGTCTAAAGGCAGCCATCTGGCATAAAGTCCGGACAATTGTCACAGGAATAGCACTCTTCTCTCTAGCATAAAGTCCAGACAATTGTCACAGATACATCGCTCTTCTCTCAGAGTCCAAAGGAAGCCATCTAGCACAAAGTCCAGACAATTGTCACAGGAATGGCACAGTCCCTCTTCTCTCATCACAGAGGGTTGAAATACTGACAAAGAAGGAGTCCAAGACAGTGTTTTTGATGAATTTTGGAATGGATGTGATGAGAGTTTAATCACAACAGGACAGGACATCTGTCATGGTGTTTTTTTATTTTTTTCTCATTTCTGTGGAAAAAAGAAAGGATCACCCCTCAAGAGCTTGTTCTCCTGGGTAGTCATTTTTGTCGGATTGGCAGTATTTGAGATCTCTGGCAGGCACCCATATAGGGTTTTGTTCTTCCATTGGGAAGACACATCCAAAACCTCTGCCAGCACTTATTAATGGATCTGGACCTCTCCAGAATCCAGGCAATGGGTCCTTCCATCAGACCTCAACCTTTACATAAGGCGTTTGGTTAGACCAGTGTCTTTGAAACGCAGACAGAGGCTGCTGTTAGAAAAATTTAAAATATTTAAAGTAAGCATAGCTGTTTTTAACTGGTCATGGGGGTTGCTTCCCCCATTTTGTTTTATTAATTGGTCCTTTAGGGTTTTATTATGTCTCTCTATGATGGCTTGTTCTTTTGGGTTATATGGAATCCCTGTGGTATGTTTAATATGCCATGTTTGGAAGAACTTTTGTACTGATTTGCTCATAAAACAGGGTCCATTATCGGTTTTAACCTGTTTTGGCAATCCAAGAATAGCAATACATTGTAAAAAGTGACTTTCAGCATGTTTAGCCCTTTCTCCAGAGTGAGCCGTGGCCCAACAAGAATGTGAATAAGTATCTATGGACATAAATATATATTTTAATTTTCCAAATGGCGCATAATGGGTTACATCAGTCTGCCAGACAGCGTTGGGCCGTAGGCCTCTGGGATTTACCCCAGGGGACTGGAGAGGTGGGACCTGTAAGAAAAGCAAACAGGACTTATATGTCCTTACAATCTTTTTAAATCTTTTATAGGAACTAAAGGAAATTTATGATGTAGTCCTCTCCAATTTAAATGAGTAAGGTCGTGAAGACCTTGGGCTAACTGAAGGTCTTGTTGATATGGGACTGTAACTGTTAATACACCTGTGGTGGCCAAATGGTCAGCGGCCTGATTTCCCTCAGAGAGAGGCCCAGATAAGCCTTGATGTCCCCTAAGATGTTGGAGGAACACAGGTTCATTACGCCCCTTTAGCAGGGATCGAACCTGGATCATCAGAGGGGTGATAGGATTATTATCTATCTTTATATATGAGGCATTTAGAGTAGGTAATAGGTTAATTACATATAAACTATCTGAGAAAAGATTCATAGGCTCTTGGACATGGGTCAAGGCTAATGCAAGAGCATATAATTCTTTAAATTGAGCAGAACCAGTAACTGCTTCAAAGTATTGTGTCCTTTGGCCTGAGGATGGGTGAAAAACTACAAATGCTGACCCTTCTTTTCCTCCATCTGTGAAGACATTTACTGCCTTGGGGAGTGGCTTGATGGAAGAAAGGATGGGGGGAGTCCACTCCAGCTTGGGAAAAGAAGAGGTCCATTTGGTTGACCCGTAATGACAGTCAACTTTTCCTAAAAATCCTTCTAAAACATAGGAGACTCTAGGGTGGTTTCTCCGTATCCACTCAGTCTGACAAACGGTAAGGAATAGTTAAAATATCTGGGTCTTTTCCATAATGCCTCAATGATGTATCTCTCCCTTTTATTATAAGATCTGCTAATTGATCTAATTGGGAATAAACACGAGGTGCTCCTCCCACAGAGGAATGTATCCACTGTAAGGGTTTACTCATCTGGGAGAGAACAGCTGTAAGGGGCTTAGCACTTGAGAAAATCCACAAATATAGAGATTGCTTTGGTTGGTATCGAGCCAATTGTACTGAATTGAGGGCATCTTGGACGTTTTGTAATATTGAGAGATGACCTTCTTCTAGTATAATCACATCAGAGGGGGATTTTCCCCGTAACAACTCAAAGAGAGGTAATAAATCCTCAGTAGAGATATGAAGCCATGGTCTTAACCAGTTTAGCTCTCCTAATAGCTTCTGTAACTCTGCCAAGGAATAAGAGTTTTGAATGACTAGTTGAGGTTTGAGAGGACAAACCGAGTCTAGGCTAAGTTTTGTCCCCAATAGTTTGAAGGGAGGAATAGTTTGGACCTTGTCATTGGATATGTGTAATCCTCCTTTTTCTAAGAGCTCTCGAAGGGTCAGGTAAGCTGAGCCCAGTTGCTGGACATCAGCAGCTCCCAGGATGATGTCATCCATATAAACATATAGGGTGAGCTGTGATTTTTTTATTAATGGTGACAGGAGACATGAAACATAATATTGACAAAAGGCTGGGCTGTTAGCCATATCTTGAGGGAGAACTATCCATTCATATCGCTCATCTGGCTTCTGAAAGTTAATAGAAGGGATAGAAAAAGCAAACTTTTCATAATCATCTGGATGAAGAGGAATAGAAAAATAACAATCTTTTATATCAATAACAATTAAGGTTAAATCCCTTGAAATAGCAGGGATCCAGGGGAGGCCACGCAGAGGTGTGCCAACAATGAACATCCTATCATTAATTTTCTGGAGGTCTTGTAACATCCTACATTTCCCTTTGGCCTTTTGTATAACAAAAACAGGACAGTTCCATGGGCTAAGAGAGGGTCTAATGTCTCCTAGGGCTAACCGTTCTTGGACAATTGCCCTCAAATGGTTTAGTTTTTCAGTAGGAAGGGGCCACTGCTCAACCCAGATTGGGGGGCCATCTCGCCATTGAATGGCAGGAACTTGGGGAGCAGTGGCCCTTAGGATTGGGGGTGAGACCTTATTGGATGATTGGAAGTTTCTCTCCCCGTATCTTTAATTAATATATCATTTTGAAGCTCTCTATGGGTTGTAGTAATGTAAGCTTCAGCTTCTCCTAAGATGTCCTGGCCTGGGCTGGGGTTGTGGCTCAGCGGCAGAGCACTCGCCTTGTACGTGCGCTGCCCGGGTTCGATCCTCAGCACCACATAAACATAAATGCATTGCATTGTGTACAACTAAAGTAAATAAAAAAAAAAAAAAAAAAAGATGTCCTGGCCTAATAAATTAGAGGTTAATCCAGGGACCACAAGGGGGCGAACTTCCCCTTGATTTCTGTCTATGTCTCTCCATCTAAGCCAATCTCTGGTTTCTTCTGAATGAGTGTTTCCACCTACCCCAAGTAATTGGGGCCCTGGAATTAGTTCCCATTGGGGTGGAATCTCTTCCTTCCTTAGTATAGTACGATCTGCCCCAGTATCAATTAGGCAATGAAATTTCTTTCCTGATATATAAATATCCATCTTTGGTCTAATGCCTGGAACAATAGGAACTGTCCAATGGACCTTAGGGGGACTGTGAGCAGGGGAACCTCTTTGGTGTAACGGGGCTGGAGGATGCCCCTTTAGGAGTTTAAAGGTTTCCCCTGAATATCAAATTTAAATCTGCAATCTGTTCTCCAATGATATCCTCTTTTACATCTAGGACAAAGTGTTCTAGGGGCAGCTGGACTCTGAGTCTGGCCAGGGGAGCATTCTGGGGGCCGACCAAGGCCTTTGGGGCAGACTTTTTTTAAAATGGCCCTGTCGTCCACACATAAAACAGGTCCCTTTTCCATTTAAAACTGTTGCTAATACCTCAGTATGGGCATTAAGTGTGGTTGTTAAGACTTGAGATTGATGAGTTTGAGAACCAACAACTTTGGTGGCAATAATCCATCTCCCCATAGATCTATCCTTTAACACGGGACAGGCCAGTTTGTGATCTGTGGTCATTCCTTCCCAAACCAGCATTTTTGCAAATTGATCTCTCAGAGTACCAGGTGGAAATTTCCTTTGAAGGCTTTTTTCCACTCTCTCAATAAATGTGGCCAGATCCTCATTAGCTTTTTGAGTGATTCCAGCTATAGGAGGCTCTGTGGGGCCTTCTTCTTGCTTTTTCCATGCTGCCAGCCCTAAAGCTCAAACCTACTCTCAGTAAGGGGCTGGAATTGCTGCCTGTTGAATGCCCGTGGCATATTGGTCATTAACTCCTGCCAGCATCCCAAAGGTTATTGGTATGGGAGGATTCATAGATCGGTTTCTCTTTGCCTGCATATGGCATTCATCAGTAAAATATGCACACCACTTTATAAATAAAGGTCCTGGAAGCACGGATTTGCTAAATCTTTCCAATCTTCAGTCGTGCAGGAATGATGTGCCAGGCTTGATAAAATGCATTCTGCCCATAAAGAGTTAGGACCGTCTTCTGACACGGCTTTTTTTAACTCTTTTAACTCTTGAGTCTCCCAGGGGTACCAAATATTTGGCCTATTTCCTCCCGGATTTAAATTAACTGGAAATGCCATTACAGGTGAAAACCCACCAGGGGGCGCTAGAAGCTGCTGTGAAATTGGCGCCTCCTGGAAAAGCGGCGGTGCAGAAGGCCCGGTATGTGCGGGCTCCTAAAATGGCAGATCCCGCTCTCGGGGTGGTGAGCCATGTGGCCGATGGCTTTTGTCCTCAGGGAATTTTTTTCAGCTCTCCAAGGGAGGGGC
Source organism: Tamias sibiricus (assembly GCA_025594165.1). Lineage (NCBI taxonomy): Eukaryota > Metazoa > Chordata > Mammalia > Rodentia > Sciuridae > Tamias > Tamias sibiricus. The sequence continues at coordinate 2,295,066 of CM046667.1, read as the reverse complement.
TGTAGGTTCCTGATTGCTAGTTTTTCCTAATTCCATGAATCGGTAGAGCTGGCCAGATTTCTCTACTTCTAGGGAGTCGTTAGGCTTCTCTAAATCTGTGGACCGGTTGGGGCTGTTTAATTCTCCGGACCGGGAGAGATTAGATTCAGATATTTTATTTTCCCATAGGGCCTGCTCCGTTACCTCAATTCTTATAATTTGAGGTGCCTGATCTGTGGCCTCTGCAGATTCTTTTATTGGTTGCATGAGAGAGCATGCTTTTAGGGTGAATAAAGCTGGATAAACTCCCAGGGGTGGAATTTCACCATATTCATTCTCTCTCTCTCTTAAAAGCTGTTCCTCACAGTGCCATGTCTTTCATACGTTATAATCAGCCTTCGGGAGCCAGGGAGCCACCCGTATTAATGAGCTCCTGTAGTCGCCGGAAAGGGATTGCAGCCTGGAACGGCAGCGCCGCGGGAAGGAGTCCGGAGACAGGATGGAGACGAAAATATTCTTTAATCTTACAAGAAACTACAATATATCTATACAATAGCGATAACCCTGTCTTTTCTCTCTCTGGTCTCTTCCCATGCGCCCGAGCAGCAATGGCGCTCGCTCGATCTGCTGAGTCACCGTTCAAATCTCTCGAGATCCTCGACCAAGTCCCGCGAGATCCCAGACCAAGTCCCGTGAGACTACAGAAGGCGGAAATGCCCAAAAATGTCTACGGCCCAATAGTCAACCGCAATCTTAGCTATCTCCCCAAACAGGGCTCCTGCATTTCCCCCTTTTGTTTTAAAAGAGGGGATGCTCTAGGACGTCTATGTGCAACCAACATTCTTACCCATCATCGGATAATCAAGGCTGAGCCCTTGACTCCTGTCTTAGGTTGATATATCGGCCACATGAGACTATCCCGTGCGACTGTGCCTGTCTTAGGTTGTCCCCCTCTGGGGATCTTACCCGTCATTGGCTAACCAGCCATCCAATGGAGCCCTTTAGGATCGACTGTGTAAGATGACTAACAGCCATCCAATAGTGGGGAGATGCTGCGGCTTTAAGGCAACAAGCCTTTTGGTGACGAGCCAAATTGCATAGCATATCAAATTCTTTAAACAAATCAGCTGCCCTAAGTTCTATCAAGTAACACACTGAGTTCTCTAAAGAAATACCCCCAAGGTACTGTCCCATGAAGTCCCAAACAATGAAATATCAAAATGTCCACTTGTTATAACATGTAGATCTAGGAGGCCCCATCCATGCAGAGCAGAGGCCACACCGCTGGTGAGGTTGTTTGACATTTGAGCAGCAGGGATGCTTGCAGCGACCGCGATCCCTGCATCTGTAGCAGCAGCCGTCTTTTTTATGTCTAGACAATGCCACTGGCAAATCTTCAGGGCCCGCTCCCTAGAGACTCAAGCATCAATTATTAAAGGAAAGGCAGTGCTATTCCAGCACTGAGTCAAGAGGCGAGTTGTCAAACTAAAAAATAGAATTATTAGATTAGAAAATTAAAGTTGATTTCTGCTCACACACATTGCAGCCTGAGCTCCCACAAACATAAGCTGGCAAAACATCATATTTAGAACAAAACAAAGAAAGACTGAGGGTATTTACTGTATTAAAGATAGATTAAAGAAAAACAAAAAGCACTTTGGAGAAATAATTTGTTAGCTGGAACTCTCGAGTTTCTGCATACACAGCAGTCCTTTACCTGTTGAAATGATTGAAATTAATCATTTATTAAACAAATGAAGTTAATAACAAATAAGCAACCTTATGTCAAAACACCAAAATATCAGGTTATACAGCCCTAGTCATATTTTTCGCTTAAGAGAAATCCCTGGGACACCTATAAAACAAAATTGAAGGTACCTTCACTTATTAAATTATTTACTCAATTAGAATACTCTTAAACTTGAAGGAATTAGAGTTATTTGGATCCATATATATATATATATATATATATATATATATATATATATATATGTATATATATATATTATATTCACAAGCGCTTTGTTATTTTTGATGTTAGACTGGACAGACAGACGCACATACAAACATATATTTGTGACGTCACATTAACATGAAATTTAGACAAATACACAGACATAAACACATATATAAAAAGAAAAAAAAATACAATTGTGTGCACACTAAAGAGAGATCTCTTCGTCCCAGCCGGGAGGAATGACACTTAAGTTGTGACGTATTTTGAAGGACTCTTTTAAGGGAATCATTCCATATCTTCATCATGGTCCTCTTGATTTTGTACCTTTTTTATTAATCTTGATTCCTCAACAACTTCATCTTGATCCTTTTGATTTGGTACTTGCTTTATTAATCTAGATGGTATCCATATTGGAGAGGATTCATGCTTTGGAAAAACACAAACAGATCCTCTCCCCCAAATTAACACTGGATATGGACCTTTCCATGTACCTGAAAGAACATCCTTCCAGTAAACCAAAGGTTTATGTTGTTGATGTGGGTTCCAATGTCTGTCTCCAGCAGAATAACCATCAGAGTCTAAAGTTAAAAAATTTAAGGTAAACAGGGCAACTGCCAATCTGTCCTTAGGATTTTTCCAGTTTCCTTCTTTCTGTTTTAACAACATAACTTTTAGTGTGCAGTTTGCTCTTTCAATAATGCCCTGACCCTGAGGATTGTATGGGATGCCTGTTTTATGGGATATGTTGAATTTTGCGCAAAACTCTTTGAAAGATGAGGACGTATATGCGGGGCCATTATCTGTTTTAAGCATTTTGGGGATGCCCAATGCAGCAAAAGCTTGTAAACAATGAGATGTGACATCTTTAACTTTTTCTCCAGAATGTAAGGAAGCAAAAATCATGCCTGAGCATGTATCTATGGTTACATGAATAAATCGCAATTTTCCAAAACTTGGCTCATGAGTAACATCCATCTGCCACAAATGATTGGGCATTAATCCTCTAGGGTTAACACCAAAATGAGGATTGGGCAAATGTGTCATACAAGATTTACAATCTTTTACAATTGTTCTGGCTTGCTCCTTTGTGATTTTAAACCTACGTTGCAAGGTGGTGCTGTTGACGTGAAACTGGGAATGAAATAAAGTAGCTTGTTGTAGCGCTGAAAGTATAAATATTGTTTTTGTAAGTTCATCAGCCTTTTGATTACTTTCATGGAGGGGGCCAGGCAAATTAGTATGAGCTCTAATATGGCCTATGAATAGAGGTTCTTTTTTTGCCCACAAAAGTTTTTGTATTTGATAAAACAATTTAAAAGCTGGAGTATGAGGTGCTATTGGTCCTGCTAACTCTAATTTTGGGACGGCTTGTACAATATAGTGGCTATCTGAAAAAATGTTTATGGGCTGGTCTCTAAAATTTTCCAGAGCTCTTACCACAGCTTCCAATTCCACTAGTTGAGCTGATTTGTGTGCAGTTATGTAAGTCATATTTTCTTTTGTAGTGACTACTGCAGCAGTACCATTTGAGGACCCATCTGTAAATACATTAAATGCCTTAGGAATAGGTTGATTTTTTAATACCTGTGGAAATATAATAGGATGATTAATACAAAAAGATAATATAGGAGACTTAGGAAGGTGATTATCAAAATTTGCAGAGGTAGAGCATCTAGCTATAGCCCAGTCATTATCGTTGAAGCATAAATATTCAATCTGAGACGATGAATAGGGAGTAATAATAGTAGCAGGGTGAATGCCAAATATTTTAGTAGAAGTTTTAAGTCCTTGAAGAATAAGTTTAGCCACCATGGAGGTATAAGACTCAATTATGCTTTTAGGAGAGACAGGCAAATGTATCCATAATAAAGGCCCTTGTTGCCAAAATACTCCTGTGGGTGTATATTGTGAAGAAATAATAATCAATATCAGCGGTTGAGTTAAATCAAATCTGTCACAATGAGCTCCTTCGATGGCTTTTTCTACTACCTTTAAAGCTTTCCTAGCATCAGGAGTCAATGTTCGCGGTGAGGATGGATCAGGGTCCCCTCGAAGGATATCAAATAAAGGTTTTAATTGGCCAGTAGTGAGGTTTAGTGTAGGGCGAAGCCAATTAATGTCTCCCAGTAGTTTTTGGAAATCATTGAGGGTGGTTAAATGTTCTTTATTTATTAAAATTTTGGGGGGTCTAACAAAAGTATCCATGATTTTAAATCCTAAATATAATATGGGAGATCTGGTTTGAACTTTTTCTTCTGCTATATATAATCCGTATTTTTTTTAAAATTTTCTACCACGTCACTGAATATATTAAATAAGATTTTTTGATTAGGGTGGGCCAATAAAATATCATCCATGTAATGTAGACACATGAGGTTTGGATATTTATTTTTAATGGGTTGGATGGCCTTGTCCACATATATTTGGCATATGGTGGGGCTATTAGCCATTCCCTGTGGCAAAACCTTCCATTGATATCTCTGATCAGGGCCATTATTGTTAATAGAAGGAACTGAAAAGGCAAACCTGGGGGCATCCAGAGGATGTAGGGGAATAGAAAAGAAGCAATCCTTTATATCAAGACTAATAACATGGAAATTTTTTGGAATAGCTATAGGATTCGGAAGTCCAGGTTGAGTAGTGCCCATGACTTGCATGGTTTTATTAATTTGTCTAAGATCATGTAATAATCGCCATTTTCCTGACTTTTTCTTGATCACAAATATGGGGGAATTCCAGGGAGAGGTGGAAGGTTCTATATGTCCTGCTTCTAATTTTCCTGAACTAGTAGGTGGGCCGCTTGTAATTTCTCTTTAGATAGGGGCCACTGAGGGACCCACACTGGCTTATCAGAAAGCCATGGTATTTTCAAAATTATTTTCTCAGTGGCCCCGAAGAAAAATGTCTTTTTCCTATATGATAATGATTTCCTTTAGGGTTAAGCTTACCCTGTACTTTTTGATGATTTCTTAAAGGGTTAAGATTACTCTGTAGATTTTTACATTTAACACTTGCAGGTTTGGTTGCAAGGTGTACTCCCATTTGTTTTAAAATATCTCTTCCCCATAAAGTAACCGGTAGATTAGGTAAAACATAAGGCTGAAACGTGCCTTTATGTCCTTCATCATCCTCCCATTTTAAAATTACCACACTTTTTTCTGGGAGGTTATTATATCCCAAGCCTCTTAAACTGGTTGAAGCTTTTTGCAGAGGCCAGTGTTTGGGCCATTGACGTAAGTTAATGATGGAAGAATCAACTCCAGTATCTATAAGACCCTCCATTTCTATTCCTTGGATTCTTATTTTACACATAGGCCTCCTTGTACAGTCCCGAACCCAGCAAACCATGGGTTTCGAATCAGTGGAACAAAATCCTCTATTGTTCCTATTTAGAGGCATATTCATTTTAAATGACTTATGTAAATTTGGAAGGAGGAGCAGCTGAGCAATTCTATCTCCCTGATTAATAGAACTTATACTTTGGGGTGAGCTAAGCATTATTTTTATTTCCCCTTTATAGTCTGAGTTTATTAAGCCTGGGGTCACTTGCAAACCTAATAAGCTCTCAGGACTTCGCCCGATAATAAGTCCTACAGTCCCTGAGGGAAGAGGTCCCCTGACTCCTGTGGGAATCAGTTGAACCCCCATTTCAGGTGTTAACACTATTCGGGTGGTGGAACAGAGGTCTAATCCTGCATTTCCTCCTGTTCCTCTGGCGAGGGAGTGGATGGGTAATAGGGATTGTGTCGGGGAAGCATCTGAGTGGATGCTTGAGGATACTCCTCCTCCAATGCCTCGTACATTTGTGGGCCCCGGGGCATTGGGCCCCTTGCCCCGTTTTTTGAATTCCTGAACAAAGGATTTCCATGGATGTCAAATTTTGAATAGCATTTATTGGCCCAATGATTTCCTTTCTTACACCTGGGGCAGCAACCTGGAGCACGGTATGAATTTGGTCTTATTTCTCTTTTAGGATTTTGCCTAGAATAGCCTGATTGATTATGATAATTTTGCCTAGAATATCCTGATTGATTATAATGTCTATGTTGAGCTCTTGTAAAATTTTGAGGGGCAGCATCTCTCACAGCTGCTGCAATCATATTCCCTGTGACAAAGGCATCATTTATATCTTTACATAATTGTATATATATGGAAAGATCCTTTTTATTTTTCCATGGCCTGATGGCTTCCTGGCAATACTTATTAGCATTTTCGTACTCTAATTGGACAACTAATGGCATAACTTGATCAATGTCTCCAAAAACTCTACCTGCAGTTCTCAAAAGTCGATCAGCAAATTCAGCATATGGTTCATTAGGTCCTTGAATTACTTTGGACAAGCTACCTTGTAGATCCCCAGGTCCTTGTACAGTTTTCCATACCTTTAAGGCAGCTGCCTTTATCTGATTATATACTCCTGGGGTATAATATTTTTGATCCTGTACGTCTGCGAATTGCCCTTCTCCTGTGAGCATTTCTATATTATGGTCTCCAAACCCTGCATCTGCATTTCTTTTAGCTGTTTCTATACAAAGTTCTTGAAATTGCAATCACCAAACCAAGTATTGTCCCCCACTTAATGTTGCTTTACATAGACGTTTCCAGTCACTGGGGGCTAAGCTAAAGGTGTTAAGGGACTCCAGTATACTCAACGTGAAAGGAGCTTGGGGTCCATAAGTCATTACTGCCTCTTTGAGATTTTTTATTGTTTTGAAATCTACTGGCTGGTGGACCCTCTGTCCATTTTCATGTTCAAATACTGGCAGTTCCCAACGTATCTGTGAGTTACCCTCGAGAGCACATAAGCGCTCAGAAAGACTTTTTATTTCTGTTTCTAGGGTATGCAAACGCCTAGTGATACCCTTCATATTTTCTGTAATCGATTTCACCCATGGGGGAGTAGAGGAAACAAGTTCCTCCACTTGATGATCCCTTATCTTGGTCTTCCTTAATTTCCTTTTGTTCATTTTCTCAAAATCACCTTTAGTTAATTCCTCCTCACTACTACTACTCTCATTGGTCCTAACTGACTCAGTAACATCCTGAGTCCCAGGTTCAATTGAGACCATGTATCCTTGAAGTATCTCTAATAAATCTTGAATAGCTTTAGCAGCTCGGATCTTTGTCATTTTGGGGACGCTTCTAATACTCTCCTTACTGGTCTTAGTTGACTCAGCGGAATCTACGCTTTCATGATCGCCTTCACTGTTTTCTAAATCCTCCTCACTAACGACAGACTCATCTATATCAAAGAATTCATCAAGAGCCTCGTACACTTGGGTCTTAGATATTTTCAAACCCATTTTAACCGCTCTGACTAGATACTCCTGCGAGGTTTCTCAGTTCTTACCTGCCGTGCTGAATTCCCCGTACGGGCCACCAACTGTAGTCGCCGGAAAGGGATTGCAGCCTGGAACGGCAGCGCCGCGGGAAGGAGTCCGGAGACAGGATGGAGACGAAAATATTCTTTAATCTTACAAGAAACTACAATATATCTATACAATAGCGATAACCCTGTCTTTTCTCTCTCTGGTCTCTTCCCATGCGCCTGAGCAGCAATCGCGCTCGCTCGATCTGCTGAGTCACCGTTCAAATCTCTCGAGATCCTCGACCAAGTCCCGCGAGATCCCAGACCAAGTCCCGTGAGACTACGGAAGGCGGAAATGCCCAAAAATGTCTATGGCCCAATAGTCAACCACAATCTTAGCTATCTCCCCAAACAGGGCTCCTGCAAGCTCCAAATTTTTTCATCTTGAGCATCAGAAATTTGGAGACCTTGCTTTCTTAAATACACCGCCATGCCTCGAGGGCTGGGTCCTGAGATTTCTTAAATATTAAAGCTTGCCCCATATTAGAGGATACTTTTGCCAGAGAGACGCTGTGTCTCTAACTGTGTTAAGCCTATCGATAATTCTCTTTTGTTTTCTGTGCCCCGCACTTGGGCAACAATTGCCGCGACTGCTGCTTTACTTATTAATGGGGCCGAGGTTTAAAGCTACCCCCCTTTTTGGGCCCTAAAAGGGGGATCCTTCTGCCAGCAGAAAGAATTAAAGTAGCTTACCTGGCGAATATAGGCTTAATTGGCAAAAAGTCACCGAGTGTCTTTCCCCCTGCCTGATTGACGGACACTACATCACACCCAGGGAGTTTTGTAGAAAGCAATGCCAAAACTCATTTATTGAAAAGTGAACTGTGCATATAAAGGCCTAAATAACCAATCATTGGCCAGCAGGGCGGTTCTGACTCTCATGACACGTCATAGCCACACCCCCTGCTTAGCCCCAGACCTCCACAGGGCGTGGTAAGCAACCAGAGCCCATCCCCTTGGCAGACAGCGTCCGGAAAGTCCCAACACTTTGTAGCTTGAGTTTAACATTTTTTTGGTAATTTATCTTCTGTGTTGTTAAATGTACTTTTGTCTATGTACATGTTTGTGTGTGCATCTATATGTGTAACTTTTATGTTAATTTTTGTACTGGCTTCATGTAATTCTTTTCATATATCTCTTGACCACAATGATTTTCCATTGATATGGAAGTCTGAAAAAGCCCATTTCCCTGACCATAGTGCTATTCCATTTGCAATACACCATGAATTTGTATAAGTATATATTTCTTTACATTTTGTTAATAAAGCCTAACTAATGACCAATGCAACTGCTATTAATTCTGCATGTTGTGCTGATTTGTATTTCCCTTTTTTTGTCAGGAATTTACCTCTAATGGTTATATGCTGCTGATTTCCAATTAGTAACTCCTTACACTACTGTACTTGATCCATCTGTAAACTATGCCTTTAGTATACTATTACTGTATTTTGGTCCTCTTATGCCTATAGTTTTCAGTGTAGGTTATATTGGACTATCAGTTACTGGTACAAAGGGTTGCTTTACTACTTCTGTAATTTTATATGTGCCTAGTTTTTGATCCTCCTCTTGTAAAAATTGTTGTAGGTACCATTGCCACATCAGGACACTCTTTTCACATCCAATATTTTGTTTCTCCATAGGGTGAGTTTACATCAGTCTTTGAGTGAAATTGGAGTTCTTGATATAATGTGATCATTGGTCATAGCTTTAGCTTGTTTTAGTGTCTGAAAGGCAACATCTGCCAATTTTTTTCAAATAAGGAATGCTTATTTAATGCATATGGAAATCTTTTACAAAAGAATCCTATTGTCTGGGGCTTAGTTTGGTTGATACAGAGTCCCTAAATACCATATTCCTGTGTGAAAGTGATACTCACAATCATAGTTCCTTGAATGTTATGCAATTTTCTAAATTCTGTTATAGGCTGCTTAAATATATATAAAATTTTGGTCATGTGATTCCCAAATGAAGTCTTGTGGTTTCATTGTCATTGCATATATTGATTGTAAAATAAGATTTGGGTATGGTATATGGTTGTGCCAATACCCTAATATTCCTGTGAATATTTGTGATTCTTTCTTACTGGTTGGAGGTTGTGGTTCCAAGATTCTATCTATAATTTGATCTGGGATTTGCCTTCCTTTTACTCTGATCAATACTCCTAAAAATTTTACTGTTTGATCTGGTCCCTGTCATTTCTCTCTATTGATTGTCCATCCTTTTGCTATCAAACTTTTAATTACTTCCTCTGAAATTTCATGAAAATGTTATTTATCATATCCTGCTATTAATATATTACCTATATATGTATATATTGAAACATCCTTATGTTTGAGATCTTTAAGGGATTCTGATTATGCAATATGGGCTATAAGGGGGCTATTTTTATAACTTATGGTAATCATTTAAAGTCATATTGCTCTGAAATTCATGTGAATGTGGTCATCTCTCTGGATTCTTCAGGTATAGGGATAGCAAAAAACATATCTGAGAAGTTTATAGTTACAAAAATTTGAAATTGTTGGAGTTTATCTGTTGTAATATTGTGGTGATGTCTGGCAGGTCACCTGGCATCTGTGCTGTTAGTGCATTGATTGCTGTATAATCTACTGTAAATCTCCATTTACTATTAGGTTATAAGATAGGTCAAATTGGGCTATTATAGTCAAATGAGATTTTTCTTTCTATAATGTCTTCCCTCAACAATTCTTCATTTTTTAAAATTATTTCTGTGTGTCCAGCTTTTATTGGGTATTGTTTTTTAAACCTATGTTTAATTTTAGGTAGTACAATGAGGTCTATCACTAAAGAAGTTATATGTGCCTGAGACTTAGTCATATTGTTTTTAAACTTTTTGTAAGTTATCCATGATGGAAAAATTCTAGGTATATAATCAATCCCTAGAAACTTAAAAGGTATTTCAACTAAAGTGTCTTTTTAAAATTATTTTTCTCTTCCATAAAGCGATAGTTACATTTTTCCATTTTGCATTAATTCTTATATTTTTTTTATTTCTACTATCTTATGATCACCTTGTATAATATTATATGTTACCCCCGAGATAGTTACTTGCCTTTCTGTATCTATTAGGAATTTATGTGTTTTGATTTTTTTCCTTTTTTTCCTCCAGAGAATTAAGGGTAAATCAATCAATGTTCTATTATTGCAGGCTCTTTAATATTGAAAATTCTGTCTCTTGGGTTTCATTGTCTGTTGAATGTAATGTTTTTTTTTTTTTTTGGGGGGGGGGTTACCGGGGATTGAACTCAGGGGCACTCGACCACTGGGCCACATCTCCAGCCCTTTTTTGTATTTTTATTAGAGACAGGGTCTCACTGAGTTGCTAAGTGCCTTGCCATTGCTGAGGCTGGCTTTGAACTCGCGATCCTCCTGCCTCAGCCTCCCAAAGTGCTGGGATTACAGGCGTGCGCCACCGCGCCCGGCTTGTTGAATGTAATGTTTATGTTGTAAATTGGTTTGTTTGTGTGACTGAGGTTGTTGTGTTTGGGGAAGTTGTTGTTTTGTTTTCTTTGTCTGTTGTTTGATGTGGGTCCTCTGTTTGAAGGGAATCTGCCTCCTGACTGGTATCTCTGTCTTTGTACTCTGTGCCTCCATGGTGTGGAACTCCTCCCTGATGGTGCCCTTCATCTGGAAGGGTCCTTGTTTACCAAGGCTGGCTTTGCTGTGTGTTATTATAATTAGGAAATCTAATTGTATTTTTTTTTTTTTTTTTGAGGACTGAGCTGAAAAACTGATCTGCTCTGGTGAGGGCTGAGCTGGGAAACAAAAAGTTCTAGCACCATCCAGCTCTTTGGCTTCTCTAAAAAAAGCAACTTCATCTTGTAATATATGCATGCCTTGTAATGCTGATTTCAAACTTAGTCTGAGATGCTCTGGACCTCCTCTGATTATTTGTCTTTTCTTCTGAGGTAACAGCTCTTCCTGTAATGGTTTGTACATTGTGTATATTGTGAATTATATAGTATATTCCTAGTTTCCTAGTTAATTTAATAGCCTGTTTGTGTGTAGTCAACTTTATCTGTGATCAATACTGCCTACATCTATCACAAGAATTGCTCTCACCCATGCTAATGCTTCCCATTCCAGGATAGTGTGTTCCTACAACTTTTTCTCACTAGATTCTGCCATTAAGCCTCATATATAGATTCATTTTTTACTATAGAGGTCATTTTATACATTTCATCTTTATTAACTCTAATTATATGGGCTTCATGCTTTCATAGTCTTAGTAGAAACTCTACGTCTTGTTCCCACTTTCTGTGCAAATTCATTTCTTAACAGCTGAAGCTCTATTCTACTGAAGGATATGACTTCAACATTCTGTTTATTATCAATGTCTTCTGACCCCTTTTTTTCTTGATGTTGTGGTCACTTTTAATGTAGTTACCAGTAAACCTTCATTATAATCTGGGTGACTTTTCTGTCTACCCAGGGCCTTTCTTACTAAGGTTTTATCTCTAGTCCTATCTTCATTTATTTCATTAATAGTTTTGACTAGCAATCGCAGGATTTTTTTTTTTTTTTTGAAGTGGCTGTAGCAATGACTGGCTGAACTTCTTCTGGATGAGATAGAGAGATATCAATTTCTCTAGTTCCCTTATTAAATTCTGGCAGTTTTCCTGGCACTGTTCTTTCTTGTTGTCTCCAGGGAAGAGCAGAGCTAAGTACCTGGTTACTTTCTTACTTTTTAAAGATGTTCTTTAATTTCTTCATTTCCCCAATATACTATAGACTAGTTTAATATACTTTTTCTGACAATACCACACAAAAAACTATCTGTGTGTATATCCTGTAGTGCTTTTGCAATTTGATTGTCTAGGTGTCTGAGTTAGAGAGCTTCTTATCCAATCATGTGTTATTGGATGTATCTGTCTAAAAAGCAGATTGTGTGATTTGCTATATGATGGTGTATCTGTGTGGTGTTCTTATCAATTTGATATATGTGTTGGTAGAAGTTGAAATGTCCTATTAGGTTAATTGCTATGAGTGCCAATGTAAATACTATAACAAGTTTCACTGTGTTTGGAAAAAAGAATTCTGAATTCTAAGACATTTCTCCTTGACATTAAGTGCCTATTTCCTTAACTGCTGTGTATGCCAACTGTCATGATGGACAAATGTGTGATTTATGCAGTCAAAGGGGAGAATATAAGGAATGCCCATGTGCTTCTGCCATTGTCAATGCTTTTTATTCACTCAAATCACTCAATCAAACTTTACTTTATAGGTTCTTAATCAAGAAAATGTCTATACTTAATGGTGGGAACTGCAGTAAACGTAATCAATCCACAGCAAACAATTCTAAGTTAATTCTAAGCACTGTAAACACACTTACTCATGACTGAATCCGTAATTAATTAATCATGACAGCCATTCACTCTGCATGCTAAGCTTACATGCTAGATTTAAAGTCTTAAGTCTTACATCTCAAGTCCAGCAGATGCACACTCACTCACACCATGGTGATCAGATCAGGAACCAAGGCAGGCTTCTCCTGGTCTGCAGCTGATAGCTGGCTGAGGAAATGGTTGTAGGGAGATGTCCTTTTCTAACCAGTCAAGAGGCTGAGGTAGTTGTTGAGAATGGTGAGGTGACACAGAGGTTCAAGCAGATGAGAAGAGTTTGGAGGTCAGTCCAGGTTCTCATCAGGCTCTCCAATCTCTGGGCATCAGTGTCTGCTGGCTGAATATCTGTTCATTAGCTCCATTATTCATATTTAATTTTGGGGCTTTTGACTTCCCTTTCAACCTCTACCAGTTGTTACTGTCTTTCTCAGTGACATCATTGCTCTGAGGGTAGAGCCTCTGATCTGGTGGTCCCCACCCTGCTTTTCTCACCTCTTGCTTATCAGGGACTTATCAGGTTGGTGTAACATCACACAGACTTCCCTCTGGGTTTAAGCCACGTTTGTATGGAGTGACTTAATTTATTAAGCTATGCCTGATGAATATAGTGGAGTGCTCTGTAAGTGGGCCTGGTGGGGACTGCACGTTCAAGGTGAAGTGTTTTTTTTTTTTTTTGTTGTTGTTGTTGTTGTTTTTTTTGTACTGGGGATTGAACTCAGGGGCATTGGACCACTGGGCTACATCCCCAGACCGTTTTTGTATTTTATTTAGACAGGGTCTCACTGAGTTTTTAAGTGCCTCGCCATTTCTGAGGCTGGCTTTGAAGTTATGATTCTCCTGCCTCAGCCTATGAAACTGCTGGGATTACAGGCGTGCGACACTGCACCAGGCTTCAAAGTGAAGTTTTAAAATGGTGTTGCTTAGGCTGAGGCCTAAGGCCATCCTTACACTGCCTCAGCATTTCGGAGTTACTGTTGTTTGTTTTTGTGTTGAGTTTAAAACTCAGAGCCTCACCCGTGCTATGAAAGCACTCTGTCACTGAAGCATAGCTCAGTCCCAGAGGTCACCTTCTGTACCAGATGCAAAGCAAATGCTACCTACAAGGATTTGTTGCCCGCACAGCCCAGAAGTTCTGCATGAAAAGGGCTGGGGCCAAGAATTTGTCACTCTAGCAAATATCTGACAGTGATTGGATAATCTTTCTCTCACTCAAGATGCAGAGGCGGGCCTCGAAACCATCAATCAGGGTCACTGGGGTGGAACTGTCCAATCAGTGCACAGACATAGAGGAAGTGCAGGCTTCTGGGGGCTTTTCTTTTTCACCAACTGGGCTTCTCCATTTCCAGGCCTTGCATTCTCTGATCTTGTTTTTCAGGTGAGTCTGTGCAGCCTGGGTCCCCGCGATCTCTGGTGACCAGAGGTACCTCAAGAGGACACCAGTTCACCAAGGAAGACAAAAATGGTGAGTTTGCGACCAGGGCTGAAGGTACTCAGTCACACTTGCAGTGGGCTCCAGCATTCTGGTGATCTCTGGAGCATGGCCGAGTCCCTGCTGGCGGGTGGCCCTGGGCATTGTCTCCTGGGTCCCTGGGGTTGGTTGCATGGGTGGCTAAGGTACCTGGCATTTTCTTCTCTCCCTGCTATTTGCCCGCACCCACTCTTCCAAATGTGTAGGAATCATGGTCACAAATGCTCTTTTCCTTCTCCCAGTTGAGCTACTCTGAAGGTTCTGTAGGATCTTAAAATTGCAGTCGCATCCTGGGTCTTAAAATTCCCCCTTCTTCTCCACTTCAGAGCATCATCAAACATTTATTCTCTCTACTGTGTTTCAAATAGACACAGTTATACCACTGGTTGCTGGTGATGAGTTCTGCTCCCCAAAATGTTGAAGTTTGAACATTAGAGAAGCATGCCAAAGCAAGCATATAAAGCAGGGTTTATTTAAAAGGGGTAAGGAGAAGGGGGCCGTTGCTGGTATGTTGATATTCCAAGAAACCAGGCAGGTTTTTCTTTTAAATATGTGCCAGGGCTTCCTTAGTTCTCCTGCTCTCTTCCCCCTTATCTCTCCCCTTCCTGCATACATAAGCAGGCCCAGTGGGATTTTCAAAAATTGAAAAGCAGATGGTTTGAAGGGGGAAGGGCAGGACAAACCAGCCCAGGACTCATGAATTAACAATTTTGTAACTCCCTGTAGGGAGGGGCCTTTCCTGGGATGGGTTACTTTGGCAACAGTTTGGGGCAAGGGCAGGTTCTCCATAAGGGTGGAGGAAGGGCTCTGAAAGAATTAACATTGCAATCCCTCAGGGGACAGTCTCCACCTTGCCTGGACTCATTCTAAATTGGCTTTCCTGATCTGAACTTACTCAATTTACCTATCTATACTGACTGCCTATCAGATTCTTGCTTCAACAGTCTATTGATTTTTATTTTTTATCTAGTGAAATATCACAAAGAATATATATATTTCTTGTATTGGAAAATAGAAACTAGGGCAGTTTTATCAGTGACCTTCCCATCCCCTTGCCCACCCCCTTTATTAAGTTTTAATATCTGGTCCCACTAGTTTGGAAGCTGGCCTGCAACTTGTGATCTTCCATGTTCAGCCACCCAAGTCCCGGAGAATACAGGCTGTGCCACTATCCCTGGCAAGAACAACATTTTTGAAAGCATTTGTTTTCTATTTGTGAATATTGTATTCGAATGGAAAGAAAAATCACTTAAGAATTCACTGTTGTTTTTTTTTTTTTTTGCCAGGCGCGGTGGCGCACGCCTGTAATCCCAGCACTTTGGGAGGCTGAGACAGGAGGATCGCGAGTTCAAAGCCAGCCTCAGCAATGGCGAGGCACTTAGCAACTCAGTGAGACCCTGTATCTAATAAAAAAAAATACAAAAAAGGGCTGGGGATGTGGCCCAGTGGTCGAGTGCCCCTGAGTTCTATCCCCGGTACCACAAAAAAAAAAAAAAAAAAAAAAAAAAAAAAAAAAAAAAAAAAAAAGACAGTTGTTTATAGATCCTAGGGATATTGAAGCCAGGGCTACATACCCAGCCTTTTTTTTTTTTTTTTTTTTTTTTTTTTTTTGCATAAGTTATTTCTTTATGTAAGTTTGTTTCCTTAGTGATACATGACAATAGAATGCATTTTGACACATCATACATAAATAGAGTATAACAGCTCCTTTTTCTGATTGCACATGAGAATAGATTCACAGTAGTCTTGTAATCATATATGCACGTAGGATAATTATGTCTCATTCAGTCTTCTGTCCTTCATCCCCAACCCTTTTAAATTTGATTTTTTGATAGTATATAGCTATGTTGCCAAGCCTGGCTTGAAAGTTGTGATCCTCCTGCCTCAGCTTCTGAAGCTGTTGGGATTAAAGTCTTTGACAATCCAAGCTACAGACAGTAGATTGTTTTTTTTTTTTAAAATATTTATTTATTTTAGTTTTACACAATTCTTTATTTTTATGTGCTGCTGAGGATTGAACCTAGTCCATGCATGTGCTAGGAGAGTGCTCTACCACTGAGCCACAATCCCAGCCCGAGAAAATAGTTTATTTTGACAAAAATATTAATGACCCAGGGACACATAGGCAGTTAGCCACATTCCAGCACTTTTTATATTTTATTTTGAGCCATGATCTTGCTAAGTTCATTATGGCCTCACTAGGTTGCTGATGCTGGCTTTGAATTGACTAGTCCACTTGCCTTAGCCTCTCAAACTGCTGGGATTGCAGTTCTCCACCAGTTTTTCTGACCTACCTGAATGTTCATAAAAGGAACTTTTGTATGAATACATTAATCTTTTTTTTTTTTTTTTTTTTTTTTTTTTGGTACCGGGGATTGAACTCACACTCGACCACTGGGCCACATCCCCAGCCCTTTTTTGTATTTTTATTAGAGACAAGGTCTCACTGAGTTACTAAGTGCCTCGCCATTGCTGAGGCTGGCTTTGAACTCGCGATCCTCCTGCCTCAGCCTCCCAAAGTGCTGGGATTACAGGCGTGCGCCACTGCGCCTGGCTAACATTAATCAATTTTAATGGTAGGATCATCAGATTGGTAAGCAACACACAAAAACGGGGGTATTTCTTCTGTAGGTCTGTTGTTCAAACATTCCTAGTTTTGGAACATGGTGGAGACTAGACATCTGGTAAGGTTACTGATGTATCCTGAGAAGTTTTTTAGTTTTGAGAATTGTGGTCTGATACAGAAATTAAGATAATTGTGCTTAACAAAGCCCAAGACAATTTTTGCTCTCCACACAGAACCCATTCTTTCTACCCTCATGGTGGTCTAGTTAGCCAAAGTCAAGTGTTCTGAAGCTTCTTTGATGTATATGCAACTTCATAGAGAACTTCAGTTCACACTTGTGAAAATCTTGTGCTTTTACTTTTATCTTCCTTAGGTGTAGATACCATGTCAGAATTTATTGGTCAGAGGTTCCCTTTGGACACTTCACAGTGTCTCATGTCCTCAGCCACAATTCTTTTCTGGAGCTGCCAAAAGATACCCACAGCTGCCCTATGCCCTGCACGTATAAGAGAATTTTAGGCCCAGGGTCAGCTCCTTCTGGAGGACACCCTGAGCTGTGGGATGCAGCCTTTCAGGCAATAATCTCAGGGCCATGGGTCTGAGATATCTCCTGGAAAAACCTCATCTAGGCAGTTACTTCTTTCAAACCTTGTTTCCCCAAAGCTCTGTTTTTTTTTATTTCTTGGAGAGGGGTGAACAATTACCCTGTGGATGCTAATGCTGAGGGGACAAGTCAGCAGTGATTCCTGCCCCTTGCATTTGCTCACATTTGTGAAAGAGCAAAACCTTTCCCAGGGCATAAAGACCACATACCCCAGTGCAGTGCTCTGCAAACCTGAAAACCATCATAGACTGGAGTCATGGTATAGGTCTTCTGGGAGGTTGTTCTGGGAGGCTTTTGGTGAGCAACACCCACAGGCAGAATGTGTCAGCTGTCAGAGACCTTGCCTTCCCATTGAGCCTGACACACCTCTGCTCCTACAGCACCAGTGGTTTCTGTGTATCACATTGAAATAATCTCCTCCCTTTTTTGAGGCCCAATTTTATTGATTCAGAGCCAAATAGGATGAAATATTATTAAAATGGCGAGAAAAAATTGCATTTAAAAAGTCTAGTTACATTTCCATTGTTAAGAATCCCAATGTACAACCAGGTGCAGTTGGGCCCACCTGTGATCCTTGTTACTCCAAAGGCTGAGACAGGAGAATTGCAAATTTGAGCACACCTTAGCAACTTATCCACTTCTTATGCAACTTGGTAAGACTGTGTCTCAAAATAAAATACAAATATGGCTGGGGATGTGTCTCTGTAATAAAGTGCCTCTAGGTTTAATCCCTGGTACCAAACCAAAAACAAACAAATTAAAACCCTTGTTTACCTTTTGCTACCCCTAAGAATGTATAGAAAATTTGTGGGATTAGATGTTGTTTTTTCAATGATTTCAAATTGACATTTAGGTTCTAGATTCCAGAATGCCTCTTAAGATACAGAGAAAGTCTGTCTTTCTTTATTACTGCAGTGTATGAATCCATTTCTAAAAAATAGTGGTGGATAAAGTTATGAATGCAGTTTCATGAAAATATCATTTTCTGACATTTACATGTGGATAATTTGACAGAAAATACTTTTGTTTTTGTTGTTGTCTGGACTTGGTAGGTTGATGTTAACTGTATGATTTTTTTGGTGTCAGAAATGAACCCAGAGTTGCTTAACCACTGAGTCACATTCCAGCTTCTTTTAGATTCTTTGTTTTGAGACAGGGTCTTGCTGTATTGCCTAGGGCCTCAGACCCCTGAATTGCTGGGGTTACAGTTGTGCACTATCATACCTGTCTTCATTGTAAATTTTAAAGGACAATTTTGGCAATGCCTGAAATACCCAACTATGTCCTTTAATCACTGCATAATTTATCAGTGAAATAGTAACTGGCTCCTATTTTTCTGGAAAGGGTAAATACATGTGTCTACATAAGGGTGCTAATCCCTTTCTAATTCCTGTTTCCTCCTAACTGCCTCCTCTTAGGGCCACCCTATTGGGAGCTGGCCTTTGAGCTTAAGAAATGCTCTCTACTCACTCTGTTCTGTACAGCTATTGGCTGGTCTTAGATATAGTCTATTGTTTCCATTTTTAGATGTATTTTTTAAAATCCCCCCCCAAAAAAAATACCATCAGAAAACCATACTCTGACTTTCCCATAATTTACTTAAATGCTCAATATTTTTTAAAAGAATGTAGATCATAGGACAGTTTAGACTTCTTTGTCATAAGGGTGTTGTTGGGGCTGGGGTTTTGGCTCAGCAGTAGTGCACTTGCCCAGCAAATGTGCAGCCGGGTTCAATCCTCAGCACCACATAAAAATAAAATGTGGTGTGTACAACTAAAAACAAATAAATAAATATTTTTAAAAAGAAAAAAGAAAGAAAGGGTGTTGTCTTTGCATTGATCTTGTTGTACTTTATGCCTCTCATTGTGTACCTTTTGTATTATAGTCATTTTCTATCACTCATTACATGTATTTTTGTTTTTGTTTGTTTGTTTTTTGGTACTGGGGATTGAACTCATTGGCACTAAACCACTGGGCCACATCCCAGCCTTTTTATATATATATATATATATTATTATTAGAAACAGAGAATCTCACTGATTTGCTAAGTGCCTCGCCATTGCTGAGGCTGGCCTTGAACTCACGATCCTCCTTCCTCTGCCTTCCAAGTGCTGGGATTACAGTCGTACACCATAGCCCCTGACTGTATTTTAGTTTTTTGTTTGTTCACTTGTTTTTGTGTATGTGTGTGAACTGCTAGGGATAAAACACAGTATCACATGCATTCTTAGTAAGTTCCCTACTATTGAGCTATTCTCCTGTGCAAGAAAATTGGTATATGTACTATTATTTATTTATTTTATTATTTATTGAGTTTTGGTGATAGAAGCTAGGATAAGCTCATGTTTATGTTATACTGTAGAAATGAATTTCAACTTTGTAAGCAGTTTTTTGGAGGTGGGCACATGTACTCCTGGGGATTAGAGGCACTAGACCATTGAGCATATTCTCAGTCTTTCTTATTATTTGTTCATTCATTTATTAAAATTTTTATTTTTTTGTATGGTTGTACATGACAGAATATTTTTATTTTATTTAATTTAATGTGGTGCTAATGATTATACCCAGTGAGTGACTCACACATGCTAACAAGTGCATTGCAACTCAGCTACAGTCCCAGTCCTCCATTTATATTTTAGATAAATACCACGTCTCACTAAATTTCTAAGTTTCATCCAGGTGCAGTGTCACATGCCTCTAATCCCAGTCCTTGGGAGGCTGAGGTGTAGCTGCCTGACATACAGCCACAATACCACGGGAGGAGATTCAGTGGCAGGAATCTATTATTCTTAGTCTTCTTCTCTTCTTAGCCAAACTCTTTTCCTTATACTAAACTCTTTTCTCATTCTCTTAGTCTTTAGCTTTCTCTTTATCTCTTATTCTCTTCTTAGCTCTCATTTCTTTCTTAGTAGTCTCTCTGTCTCATTTCTTTCTTAGTCTCTGTAGCTCTCATTTCTTTCTTAGTCTCTGTAGCTAAACTCTTTTCCTTATACTCTGACTCTTACTACATTCTGGCTGCTCTGACTCTTTTCTTCTTCTTTGACTCAAACTCTTCTTCCGACCGACTGAACGACTGAACGACTGACTGAATGAATGCCGCTTCTGACCGCTTTCACCCGGTTATATACCTTTAGCTTTGTGGGTGTGTCACGTGCATTTACAGGTGCGTCACGTGCATACTTAATGTATGATTATTATGAGGTGGAACTTATGGCTTCCAGCTAACCGCAATAGCCATCTCCCTGATTGGGGCTCCTTCACTTCCTCCCTTTTGGTTTAAAAGGTGCTTTAATTCTATTTTCTATATTTTATTTTCTCTATTTTCTATATTTTATTTTCTTGTCCCTACCTGGCTTTTCACCTTTTATTTTAAAGGAGTGGATGTTTGAGCCCTTTTTGAGGAGATGCTGCGGCTTTAAGGCTGCAAGCCTACTGCTGACGAGCCAAGTTTTCATAGAGAAAACAAATCAGGTAATGCACTTAGTTAAGCACAACTGCATGGAGGCTTTGACTTTATTGAATTTTTATTTCTATTTTCTTGTCTTGGAGGGGAGAGGAAGATGGCCGACAGGAGGGTCTTTATATTTTTCTGCAATTTTTCTCTTTATGGCTTTTCGCCAAAGCTCGTGGTTTTTCTCTGCATGGATTTTTCACCATGCTTTTTCTCTTTTCTCTTTATGGCTTTTCGCCAAAGCTCATGGCTTTTACTTTCTCTTTATGGCTTTTAGCCAAAGCTCATGGTTTTTCTCTGCATGGCTTTTTTGCCGTGCTTTTTGTATTTTTCTGCATGGCTTTTTCTCTTTATGGCTTTTCGCCAAAGCTCATGGCTTTTCTCTGCATGGCTTTTTCGCCATGTTTATTCTATTTTCTCTTTATGGCTTTTCGCCAAAGCTCATGGCTTTTCTCTCTTTCTGCAGGCTTTTTGCCGTGTTTTCTGGCCTTTTTTTATGGCTTTTCACCAAAGCTCATGGCTTTTGCCATGCTTTAGCTTTCGCCGTGCTTTTTCTTTTTTTTTTTTTTTTTCTGGCTTTTTATCTGCAGGCTTTTCGCCGTGCTTTAGCTTTCTTGCTTTCTTTACTCTTTTTGCTGGTGGCTTTTGAATTTTGGAGGTTTCTCACTTTCTTCACTACTCTTTTTGCTGGTGGCTTTTGAATTTTGGAGGTTTTACCTGCCTACCAAATTCCCCATATGGGCCACATTTTGTAGCTGCCTGACGTACAGCCACAATACCGTGGGAGGAGATTCGGTGGCAGGAATCTATTATTCTTTGTCTTCTTCTCTTCTTAGCCAAACTCTTTTCCTTATACTAAACTCTTTTCTCATTCTCTCTTAGTCTCTGGCTTTCTCTTTATCTCTTCTTCTCTTCTTAGCTCTCATTTCTTTCTTAGTAGTCTCTCTGTCTCATTTCTTTCTTAGTCTCTGTAGCTCTCATTTCTTTCTTAGTCTCAGTAGCTAAACTCTTTTCCTTATACTCTGACTCTTACTACATTCCGGCCGCTCTGACTCTTTTCTTCTTCTTTGACCCGAACTCTTCTTCCGACCGACTGAATGACAGACTGAATGAATGCCACTTCTGACCGCTTTCACCCGGTTATATACCTTTTCGCTTTGCGGGTGCATCTCGTGCATTTACAGGTGCGTCACGTGCATACTTAATGTATGATTATTATGAGGTGGAACTTATGGCTTCCAGCTAACCGCAATAGCCATCTCCCTGATTGGGGCTCCTTCACTGAGGCAGGAGGATCGTGGGTCCAAAGGGAACCTCAGCAATGGTGAGGCACTTAGCAACTCGGTGAGATCCTGACTCTAATAAAAATACAAAAAAGGGCAGGGGATGTGACCCAGTTGTCGAGTTCACCTGAGTTTAATCCCTGCTTCTGAGTCTGTTGCTAAGTTGCTGAGACTGGCCTCAAACTTGCCATTTTCTTGCCTTGACCTCCCTAGTTGCTGAAATGATAGGTGCACACAACCACACCAGCAGTTGGAATGACTTTTAAAGACTTATCATCCCATTTCTCTCCAGATGGAAACAGTATTGAAAATCAGTTTTCTTGCTTTTCTCCATAGTTTTGAAATTTGTAATTATGGCTTTCCTATTTTCATTAGTTTTGCATTATTTTGGAAAAGGTATTCAGTATGTAATATTGTTTCTTGTGTATATATTTGTGAAACTTCATGGCATGGTTTTCTTATTCACGTCTATATATTTTTTTTTATTTTTCTAATAAATATATATATATATATATATATATATATATATATATATATATATATTTTTTTTTTTTTTTTGTGGTACCGGGGATTGAACTCAGGGGCACTCAACCACTGGGCCACATCCCCAGCCCTTTTTTGTATTTTATTAGAGACAGGGTCTCACTGAGTTGCTAAGTGCCTCACCATTGCTGAGGCTGGCTTTGAACTTGCAATCCTCCTGTCTCAGCCTCCAAAGTGCTGGGATTACAGGCGTGGGCCACCGTGCCCAGCTTCACGTCTATATTAAATAAACTTTGTTTTGCACAGCAATAGTAAGCTTACATAGTTTATTAGTCAGTGCTCTCTAGAGGAACAGCTCAACAGGAAGTTTGATTATAAAAAGAGGATTTATTAGATTGATTTGCTTGACCAGAAGCTGCATAGTCCACAATGACTGTCTTCAGGCTGGAGCTTGAAAAATAATAGCTGCACAGTCCAAGAGGCTGAAGCCTCAGAAAAAGAGGGATCAATGGTGCTACCCTAGTACAGACCTAAGGCTTCTGGAGTATCACTGGCAGGAAACACTTTGGAAGAGGGAAGAAGGGAGAATCTGATGTCCTCAGGCCATTGCAAAAGCAATCAAGATCCCATCTTAAAGAAAGGAGATTGCATCTGCTGCTACTTTCTTGTTCTTCCAAATTTTATTCCATCCAAGCCACCATCCTATTGGATGGTGCTGCCCATAGTTTAGGAGATTCTTCACTTTAGTTTGCTGTCCCACATGCCAGTCATTTCTACACACACCCTCATGGACAGACCCAGAAGATATAATCATCTATAACTTTTAATCCAATCAAGTTGACAATTCAAATAAAGCATTAAACATTGTAGCTAACACCCCTTCTCAACAGCTTAGAGTTGCCACTTTTTTCTACATTTTCACATTGTTGTAGTATGTTTGTTAGTTACTGAGCCTGTGTTGTATATTTGATAAAGTCAGTGGATGAAGCAAAACATTATCAGTATCTGAAGTACATACTTTATCTTAGGATTCCTGTTCCGTGTGGTGTGATTGTGTGTGTCATGTATTCTACATGATAGTGTGATACAGAGGAGTTTCACTGTCCTGAGAATCCTTTGTTCCACCTGTTCTTCACTCCTTCCTATCTCTTCCTCAGTTTCTGCTCCCTAAATCCCTGGCACTTACCATTTCCACTACTGCATCTATAATTTTGTCTTTTCCAGAATGTTGTTGACTTGGAATATTAATCCATTTCAGACTGGCTTAATTCAATTACCAGTCTAAGAGTTCATTTTCTGTGTGATGTTCTTTGGTGTGGTTAAACCACAATTTGTTCATTCAGTACTGAAAGGTGCATCTTCCTTGCTTTTAGCTTTGGTTAGTTCTGGATATGGTTGCTGTAGTAACTGCTGTGAGGTTTTCTTTTTCCTTTTTTTCTTCATGTGATAATTTTGTATTTCTGATATCAAAAACTTAGGTTAACACATGCTCCATAGTTATTTTTTGCTCTTTTAAATATTTTTTAATTATATACTTATTCTACTTTGTTATACATGCCTGCAGAATGCAATTCATTTCATATTACATATATAGAGCACAATTTTTGAAGTCATAGGTTCTGTACAAAATATTTTCACACCATTTATGTTTTCATACTTCTACTTAACGAAATGATGTCAAACTCATTCCACCCTCAATCCTACAAATTTGTGCCCTCCATTTCACCTTCCCATCCTTTTGAACTATTTAAAATTCTTTCATTTCTCCCATGGTCCCCTTTACTTAGCAGTTTTTTCAAACTCCATTTATTTACCTGCAAATTCCAGGACTTTATTCTCCTTTAGCACTGAATAATGTTCCATTTTGTATATATACCAAAGTTTCCCTATCCATTCATGTACTGAAGGGCATCTGGATTGGTTACACAATTGAGCTATTGTAAATTGTGCTGCTATAAACATTGATGTGGCTCTTTCCCTGTAGTATACTGTTATTTTAAGCCCTTTGTGCACAGACCTAGGAGGTGCATAGCTTGGTCAAATGGTGGTTCAATTCCAAGTTTTCCAAGGAATCTACATACTGCTTTCCATATTGGCTGCACCAATTTGCTGTCCCATCAGAAATGTATGTGTGTGCCTTTTTCCCCACATCTTCACCAACACTTATTGTTGTTTGTACTTTTGATAGCTGCCACTCTGACTGAGTAAGATAAAATCTTAGAGTAGTTTTGGTTTGCATTTCTCTAATTGCTAGAAATGTTGAACTTTTTTTTCATATGTTTGTTGATTTACTATATGTCCTCTTTTGAAAAGTGTCTGTTCAGTTTTTTTGCCTGTTGATTACCTGATTGTGGTTTCATCAAAACCCTCTATTACTTGCTTGTGCTTAACTTACATTTACCTTGCTCTTCTTTCACTGGTTTTCTTAAGTGGGAAGTTCAAGAATTGGTTTTAGCTCTTCTTTTCTGAAATATGCTTTGTATACAATAGATACCACCAAAGCACCATTTGTGATGTTTTCCCACATTAAACATTTACATTTTAATATTCTCAACATGGTCAACTTTTCCTTTGTTTCCCCTCTTGTTTCTGTGTCTGTTTAGAGACCTGGATTAAAAATCATATTGCTGAAGGCTTTACACCAGCTTCTGTTCTGATTTCTGCTTTAACACCCATGTTTTTTGAGCATACTTGGGATTTCACACATGTTGAGGTGTGGTTTATGGCTCAGAAAGTTTCCTTTTCCTGGGAGTGTGTCTGTAATCCTGAGAAGGCTGTGTGTTTTGGTGTTGGCTAATGGTCAGGGAAGCCCTCCTGTCTGCTGCTCTCCTACATGGTCTCAGAATGAACAGAGTTGTGTGATATCTTCCAGTGTAATTGTGGATTCTTCAATGTCGTGAAAATTTTTGTATGTCTCTGCCTGAGACATACAAAAATTTTTTAGATGTTAATTGACCTTTATTTTATTCATTTATTTATATGTGGTTCTGATAGGAACCCAGGCCCTCACATATGCTAGGCAAGTGCTCCTATTACTGAGCCACAACCCCAGCCCTGCCTGATATATTTGGACTTTGTTTGAAGTGTATGCATATTAAAACTTCAAGACTTAATTGAAAGAGTCACCACAGTGGCACATTCCTGTACTACCAGCAACTCCAGAGTTTTATTCAAGAGGATGTCAATTTCAAAGCAAGCCTCTAAAGCTTAGGTGCTGAACTACATAGAGATATCCTCTCTCAAAATAGAAATAATGTGTGTGTGTGTGTGTGTGTGTGTGTGTGTGTGTGTGTGTGTGTGTGTGGTACTGGGAATTGAAATCAGGGGTACTCAACCACTTGGCCACATCACCAGCCCTTTGTTTTTTATTTCTATTTTATTTTAAGACAGGGTTTCACTGAGTTGCTAAGTGCCTCACCATTGCTGAGACTGGCTTTGAACTCGTGATCCTCCTGCCTCAGCCTCCCAATGTGCTGGGATTACAGGTGTGCGCCACCACGCCCAGCGAAATAATTTTTTTAAAGGGCTGGGTTGTGGCTCATTTTTAAAGCACATCTGGGTTAACTCTTTAATATAAACAAACAAGGAAACAAATAACAAATAAATAAATGAAAACAAAGTTCTTTAATTTAAGGATTTTGGAGCCTGATCTTTCTCCAGGATGGTCAATGTCAAGTCAGTTATTTTCCATTCATGAGCCATATATTTTTGTTTGTTTGTTTTTCATTATTTTTTGTACATCTTTTGTTGGTGGTGTTATTTAAAGTGAATGAAAATGTGTTTGTTCCATTTCTCCAAAGCTTCTGTTCTTGTTTGTTGAAGGCTTCATGCATTTGCCTAGAGACTATGTTGTATATGCTGTTTAGTGAATTAGTTTGCTTTCAGCTCCTTGGACAAATTTTCCTGAACGCCATTGGGGTAAAAGAGAATGGAATCTTTAGCAGTTTAAGAGCAGAGAGGCTGTGGTTTTGCAGACTGACACACAGCAGCTCTGCTTACTGACATTTCACCATGGAGGCTTGCAGCTGCTGCAGGTACCTGTAACACTGTATAAAAAGCAGCAAACATAGTAACAGGGAAAGAAAAAACCATCTTTAAATTTAGTGAAATAAAAGTCCCTTAAATGTATAACCAGAGATCTTAGGCTGTTGACAAGCTTGTGCTCATTTAAAAAACAAAATTCTCTGTCCAATATATTACCCCAACTCCCTTGCCTTGATGTCCTCAAAATTGTTTATGTATCGAAGTAAAAGCCCTGCTGTACTCATGGCTCAGGCATTGGGAATTATTACTCTGGGCTGTGGTACCACTAATAAACTGTTGCTTCCAGATCCCAGTGTTTCTTGGCTTCATTTTCCCCTACACAAAAAGGTAGCAAAGTGCAATTGAAACAGCAAAAGCTCTGTACTTTGGTGTTTGTGGGTAGATGTGCTAGGGCCTCTGCTTCAAAACTCAGTGTTGCTATTGAAAACTCTTCTGTGCATTTACTCTGGGAAACCCAGCCTGGGCAGTAACCAGTGCTGAGCATGTGGGTCTTGATTCTCTCTGAAAGGTGTCTTTCTGGTCTTTGTGGCTTCCTTTCTTCCTGAGAACACCTGTGTGGTTTATTTTGGGGATGCATACTGTGGAGTGATCCCACAGCTGCTTAAGCACTGAGCCAAATCCTTAGCACCATCAACATCAATTTTTAATCTTTGTTTATTTTGATTCATGGTTTTGCCAACTTGCTTAGGGCCTAACTAATTAGCTGAGGCTGGCATTGAACTTGCGACCCTGCTGCTTCAACCTTCTGAACCTGAGTGTTTCTGAAACCTGATTTAAAAGAAACTCTCTCTGAAGTTTCATTATCATATTTTAGGTGATTTTTGAGTGGATAAAGAATAATTTGTGGTTCTTGCCAAATGCAGGCTGTTTATTTACTCAAATCCTTTTAAAGAATTCCTGCTAATTTTTTGCAGTGATCACTTTGGACGTACCGGGGAGTGAGAGGTTGTTTTAGACATTGATTGTTTTGTCATTTTAATACAAATTTCCCAGGTATGGATAGGATATGCTCTGTGTACAATGGAGCAATTTCCAAAATCTCACAGTGAGATCTCAGGCTGCTGTCCTACACAGGAGAGGGTCAGTGTAAAGGGCTAGTTTAGGTCACAGTGTTTTTGCTGCCCTCCACTTTCCTTCATCACTGCCTCATGTAGATGTTGTGAACTTTTCAGAGCTTTCTCGCATGATTACGTTTTTGTACTAATTGTTCTGCTTGTGTTTTTTAAATTTCTGTGGAGGTTTACCATGTAGAACAGATCCTTCTCCCTGGAGACCTTTTCATTTTGATATAAATAACTTACCTTCTTCAAAGACAAAATGACTATTTGTGTGAGGTTATTCTGGGCCTCTATTTTCTTCTATTTCATGGTCAAACCATAATGTTACGAGGCTTTCTGTTCTGTTTTATTTCATGGCAGTACTGTGATGATTCCAGACTCCCCATGGTGTCATTTTGGAATGAATGTTGATTTTTTTTTCTAAAAAATTATTATTTTTATAGAACTTTTTAGCTTCCACTTATATGAAATTAAATCTGCACTAGTGGAGTGGTGCATGCCTATTATAGAATCCCAGCATCGGCAAGGCTGAGGCAAAAGGATCATAAAGTTAAATTTTAACCTCATGCACCTTTTTTTTAAACAAGGCCCTGAGCAAGTTAATGAGTATTGTCTTAAAATGACAAATGTGCTGGAGATGTGACATTGTGATTAAGTGCCCTGAGTTCAGTGCCTGCTTTATTTTTTCAAATATCAAAAAATAATAAAACTGAATCTCTTGTAAGTTTCTTTAAAATGTTTTAGTCTTTCACATTTGAAAGTATAATAAGTGAATGTTTTTATACAGACTAGAGACCTTTTACCAACTAGATTCCAGTTTGCTTGGACATTATTTTGATCTGTCTCCAAGACACCTGCTTTCCTTTTGCCTCATCCTTCCAAGTGCTGGGATTACAGGATTTTGCCACCAGGCCTGGCTTCTCAGGAATTTTTGCTAACCTCTGCTGATGCTGTGCTGCTCAGGAGCTCACATGTTTAAGTCCTTGAGTATGGTTTTGTGTCAGTGGCATGGGCACATTGTGGTAGGTGCTCTTTTTGGCTGTTCCATCACTGTGCAGAAATCATAACATGCTTAGAGATGTACATGGAGATGCTTGCTTCACACCCAAACAGTGTTAGATAGGTGAGGACTTTTGGTTGCAAACCTGCTGCATTGCAACATGCTTGAAATGTTGCTGCCATATATTCATTTGCACCAAAATTGTTTAAGGAACAAGGAAACTTTTTCACAACAGACAACCATTGCACATGGGGCCCAAACTTGATCACAATGTCTTTGAGCAGAAAATGCCTTTGTGGCACACGACTGTACCATATGTTAGCTAACTGGCTGCGTTTCAGAAGAGTTTTACAACCATTGGACATTCATTCTTGAGATGAGTTTTATAAAAGTAGTGTCTGCTATTTATTAAATGGATTGTTATGAGACATATAAAACTTTGTAAAGATGTTGATTAGACAAGGTGATATCTTTGGGCCATTGAGTTATTTCTATGACACGTGACAGCTTTCCAATTACCCCATTCTGCTTTGACAGTAACCATGAGAAATTATCAAATTGTTGTGTTTATTACTCATTGTACTTCTTTGCTAGTTGAATGAATTTGTTGTGGATTAAAGAACCTGTGAACTTCTATTTTGTGTGTGTGTGTGTGTGTTGTGTGTGTGTGTGTGTGTGTGTGTAATCACTCAGATTTAGCTCAATCCCCAATTAACACATTGTGACAAACTGTGTGAAATGTTGTCTAATCATTGTCTATAAGGGAAGCTCTTAGTGAGCCCATTCCCAGACTGTGTTGGTGTGTTTTGATTGTGGGTATTTCTTTAAGGATGGAACAATAGACTTTCAGAAGGGGACAAAACAATGGTAAACACCATGTTGTCTGTACTAAATGTATAGGCCCAGTGAGCCAATGTGGTTGGCAGAATCTGTCTCAAATGCTGAGTTTCATGAATCCTGCAATTTCCTACTATATTACATACTATCCTGAGTGCTAATATTACCTCTGTACTGCACAGGACTTTGTTAGGACTTGTAATAGAGGTGCAACCAACAAAGAAGTTAGGAGTGACACAAGAGCCTGTCTTACTTACCATGAGAACACAAAAGGAAGGGTAAAATACACTATACTATTTGCCCTCTGAGTGGCCCAATTCTAGTGTTGGAGTGGCTGTGAAGAATTGAGAGCATTATAGTTCTAATGGAACGAATCCTGGAATTTTGGAATTAATCTGGAAGCCAGAGAATCATGTGAGCATCATGACTGTTGATTATAGATTTCTTATGGTGTCAGTCTATCATGACCTCCACTTTTATACATTTCTGGAATATTTTAGATCTCAGTGACCTTTGAGGATGTGGCTGTGAACTTCACCAAAGAGGAGTGGGCTTTGCTGGATCTATCCCAGAAGAACCTTTACAGAGATGTGATGCAGGAAGTCCTCAGAAACCTGGCTTTTATAGGTACTACTGATGTTCCTTTAAATAATCAAATAGAGAACTCATGTTTATTTTGGTCATTTAAGTAAAACATGAAAGAGAATCATTTGGTAAATTATTGCCGCAGAAAATGCACCTAGGATTTGGCAAAGCATTTCTAGTTCCTAAAAATTCATAACAATTGTCCTGGTCTGGCACTTTAGGTAAAAAAT